>QANU01029220.1:813936-863342 GCA_003254905.1 Nissolia schottii
AATATTAAAACTCAAAAAGGATTTAAAGGGAAAATTTCAATAGCTACGTCGTTATAGTGCTGATTTATTTTATTTTGTTTTGTTTCTTTCCTTTTATATCTAGAATTTTCCTATTTATGTAATAGCATATATTATGCTAATAATATTTTCTTTTTTTTTTTAATTTTTGGCACTATATTATACAAGATAGAAAATAGTTTCATAAGTTTCATTTCCCTTTACCTGCTATTAGTTGTTTTTTGGCACAGGAAATTAAGGGTATATGGCAATATACTACTAAATTAATGATCAAGAGATTAGAGTGTGAGTAGCTTACTAAGCAAAATGGGATTGCCAGGTAAGGAGAGAGACTTAAATGTATTTAATATGTTAAATACAAATCCATCCTCGCTAGACTTAGAGTTAAATATACATATCTCAGTTACTTATATTTGTCTTCGAAGATAACTCCAGAAACAGGAAGGCATTAACTTCCACCACTCCCCTTCTCTCATTCCCTTTCAATTTTTTTTAAAAAAATTCTTTAGTTGTTAGTTATCTTTTCAATCTCAATCTCCCCCTCCCCTCCCCCTCCCTCTGTATCCACCGGATTATTTTATATTTATTTGTTAATGACTTGATTTAGATGAGATATGGTTTATCAGAAAGCAAGAGAAGAAATTATGCGAATCCATTCATTTTTAAAAATAAACATTATATTGAAGATCAACGGTAGACAATTATCACTTTATAATAATCCCTATCATATTCGTTGATTATGTATATATTTAATTAGCTCCATAGCCTGCCTTGACATTGACAATACTATAATTAAAATATATAAATGGATTATTAATTTGAATTTGAGTATCTATGGTATGATGTTATATTGGCTAATACACTCTTGTAGGTTATAATTGCATAAGATTTACAAAATAAGATCCTTTAATGAGATAATATAATTGGATCTTTTGTCAAACGAATTATAAAATAGGAAGTTGAACATTCAATTTGTGATGGGGAAAAAGACAAAAAGAAAAGAAAGAAAATTCATTGTACTTTCAAAATCAGGAAGAAAAATGAGGGTGCATAATTAAAGGATGGGTAACGTTGTCTATAAGCCAGAGCGGCAAGGAAAATGACTTTTGGTGTCGACTTGAACAGTCAATTTCATACGGCTCTCCATTTTTATTGCCCAATCATTCTTCATTTTTTTTTAATTTCTTTTTTTTAAAAATACTTGCATGTATGCTCTAAAGTATATTTAATACAAGTTTTAAAAATATTATTAACTGTTTATTTTTCATGTATTTTTTAGTTTTCATAAACAATTTCAATTTGCCAATTTGATTTCAAATGTAATCATATACGTAATACATCCTTTACAAAAAAAATATACGTAATTTCATAAAATTTTACAGCTAACTTCAATGAAAAAAATAATGATAATAATAAAATCATCTATTGAACTAAACATTGCATGAGGATAAATTTCTCTTACTTGTAGTGAAGATCTAAACTATAAACGGATATTGTACATTACCCCAAAAATCAAAATAAGATCTTCAATTCCAAAGTATAGCATCTCACAATTGAAGCTATATATGCATTTGTTTTTGTTTTGACATTTTAGAAGAAGTAAAGTCATGGGCCACAACTAAAATTGGAGGCTAGTTAATGTCTATAATAAACTATATATTTTCAAACACCAAGGCAAGAATACTTTGATCATTTCCTAATGTAAATATTACGCTTCTTAAAAAATCCACCATAGGATACCCTACTTTCTGGTTTATTAACAGACAAAACTAAACTTTCACCCACTTTACAAGAAAAATTACATTTTATGTTAATAATAATAATAAAAAAAAGGGTAGCAAAGCATATTCACCGTTTGGGTTCTCTTTTTACCTGCTTTGGCATTGTTTGCAGATTAGATTTCTTTGCACCAAACCGCAAAGCCCGCAATGAAAAGCTATCTATCAAATTGGATTTGCAATAGTATATTGCACACAATAATTAATTTAAAAATCTTTTTAGAGGAATAATATTTGTATATAATATATTAGAGAAGAGGAATCATATGGAGGAAGAGGAGGGAGAGAGATTGATTATCTATTTATCATGGTTGATCTGAATAAATAAAATGGACGGTCAAGATGAATCGTGATCACGGATGCATAATGTACATCAAGTGTAGGGGGGGGGGGCACCTCACCATCACTGCATAAGTGAAGGAATAACCGATATATTTATATAAGAAATGAAATTAATATTAAAATAAAAAGGATGAACCCAACTCACTTTTTTAGATGTTGAGCTGAATTGTTTTTAATTCAGCTTATTATTAACTTGATAAGATAAATTTGTAAACTCATGAGTTGAGTTTGAATGCAGGATATCAGCTACTTTACGCAATAATCATCTAATGAAGATGAAGAACCACGCGCTTCACGTGCTCCAATCATAAGGATGGCAAAATGCGGGTTTGTAGGTGAAAGTTACTCCACGTACAACAGTGCCGCGCGTGGGCATAATAACCTTTGGGACAATGATTCTCTTCTTCCCGCCTCCGATCTATGTCTCTCTTCAAATGTTTTTTTTTTTTTTTTAATTAAAGTGAAGGTAAATGTTATGAGGAGTTTAAATATCATTTTTTTTAAACTCTATACTATCTCGAACATTTTGCCTCCTCACAACACAAACAAAATAAATGAGAAACCTTATTTATATTTATTTTGAAATATGATTTTATTTTTAAATATATACATTTACACACACAAATATTTTGAATAATAATGTAAAAAAAGAACTTATATAAGTCTTCTGTTGGGTGCAATTTTAGCGGAATTAGTTTTTTATTTTTTATGTATCAAATAGATTCTAATGTTATGTTTTTAGTTGTTATGAAGATAGATTATGATGTTTAGTTTAATTGATAATTTTGTTTTGTTAAATGGTTATATTTGTTTAATTTTTATGAATTATGTAATTGTTAGTTTAAATTATATTGTCATTATATATATTAAAATAATTATTTTTTTAGTTAATACTTATATTATGTAAACATCAAAATTATTTTTTTAGAAAGTAGCGGATAAGGTAAGGTGAGGGTTTAAATATATATTTTTTAGTGGTGTTAGGATTTTTAAATTTAAAATCAACAAATAAGATAAGATATGATAAGATTTTTTTAATTATATAAATTGATAGTAAAGTTAGAATTGAATCAAAACTCTACCCAACCTTATCCATTGTTGTCCCTGACCAAGTCTCACTCCTAATGTAACTTACACACCACAAGTATATAGTTAAAAATATAGCAAATGAATATAGAATAATATAAAAATTTATAAACATGATCTATAAGATATGAACTTTCAACAATAAAATTTGTAAAGTACTAAACCATTAAAATATTATTCAATGGTGTAACAATTGCTTAAAGTTGCATTTATGTAACTTAAGTCTAACCCTTTGATCATTTAACACATTAGTTATCACTTGACATTTTAATAATTTTCAGCGTTGTTACGATTTTTTTTAAATAAATTACACTGACTTCCCCTCATATTCAATGTAATTACACCTAAGACCCCTCTAATTAATCACGTTACACTGACCTCCCCTGCAGAGGGAGGAGCTAAATGCTGGAACCTATAATGTGAATAATCTATTATACCCCTCATTTATCTCATTCTCTTCCACTCACACAACCGTCAACGCCAAGGTAGTGATCCAGTACAGGACACCTCAGGCTGAGCTGCCATTGCTGGACTGCTTTTCTTGAGGCTTTTATTGGAATTTTCTGTTCAATGTGTGCAGTTGTTTATCTATGGAGGACATCTTATTCTCATGTCTCTGTGTTTCACTTGTTTCTTGATGAGTTTCCTTTCCAAAGGTTTTGGTGGGTTCAGAAAATCACAAGAAAGCAAGAAAAACCCCCACCAAATCAATTGTCAGCATCGCTCGGCTGGACATTATACTCAATCAAGTTGAAAATATGAAACATGATCTAAAGTTTATTTTGGTAAGTAAAATGTGTAAAAGACATTACTTATTAAAAAAATGTTATTTGGCATGTGTAAATAACTTTTTACTGACATTTTTAACCGAACACTGTTAATCGGACAGGTTAGTGTAACATTTTATAAAGCTCAAGAAGGTTACACTAAACCTCTTTATAAGAACAAAGGGATGCTAAGTATAATTACACTAAATCTCAAGAAAGGTTAACCTAATTTGCCATTTCCTTTTCGATAACCGCGTTCTAACTTTATAAAACAGAAAATAAGTGAAATTTTGAATTTGCAATTTTGGCCGTAAGTGATGGAAGATGGGTTCTCAACAACACTAAATTGGATGTTCTTCCCTATTGTCAGTGATTGTAGTGACTTGCCACAAACAGATTAAAAAGTAAGAATTTTATTTTAAAGAGTAAAATAAAAATATTTTTCACATTTAAATTAATAAAGTAAAAATGAATCTCACTTGTTACTTTATTGATTAAAGAGTGAAAACTTTTCACTTTATTCTTTAAAGTTTAATTTCACTTTAGAGGATCCATCTCACACAATAAAAACTTGACAATAACCAATTAGCCATTCAGATGAGAAACTGCTTCGAAGACTAGCATTCCTTCGTTGCATCAAGACTTCCATTCTAGGAAGCTAAAGACAAATGCTGGGAAATATCAATATATTAGCATAACTTCACTGTGCATGTAAATGTATTGGTTACGGTCGTTCTTATGCTCAAAGACTTGAGTAGCGTGTACACAAAATTCAGCATAATCTCTACACAGCATCTCGGACTGAGGTGGGAGTCCTCCAACCACCTAAAAGAGAAATTCTTAGGTGCTTCTACAGCACGAGGAGAGTTTTGCTTTGTTCCATTTACTACTTTATAGTCAAGTAAATCCATTAAAGATGTTGCCTGAAAGTGGAAGACATCAATGTCTTGCTTTGCTGAGCCTGTTAAGAGGTGAATGAAATAGAGCAAGACTTTTCTCTTGTTCTAAGAAAGCTTAAGAATTTTTCTACCTAAAATACAAACCCACGTTGGGGCCAACCCTACACAAAGTAGGATTTGTCTCTAACGTGGGTTTGCTTTGGTGATTTTGGGTCTGATGCAGTTAGAAGCTTTATCCTTCGGCAATCTGAATTCTGAAGTCTTGTGTTGTATATCAAGTATGCAGTCCAAGGCATCACTTATCATTAACCGCAAGACAGACATATCAAACAAACCAAATTAACCAACCTTTAGTAATAATTAATAGATAAACGGGGAGGGTAGTGGGAAGTTCCATATATGAAAAATATTGCATGGTAAAGTACATTGCAATTAAAAAGCTAAAAATAAATGCGTGTAGAAAATCAGGGTTTGTATTCTTACCAGTGATCAGTTCTGCCAGCTGAATCACTGACTGCAACAATCTTATTGTGCTTTTCTGTCTTCCATCTGGTCCCGTTTATCCAGGGGTAGAAAAGACAACATCCACATTCTGCACAAAAGCCAATCAATGTATGCAACTAAAATCATAATAACGAAGGTCTACCATACTTCAAAATGCAAACATGCAAGCCCATTGGTCACTATCACACATTTTAGTGATCTTATTAAATATAAAAAAAGAAAATCATTCAATTATCTCTACCCAACAACTTAAACTTTTTGAAGAGATGATTCTTGACATTGTATTAGAACCTCCAGAACCAAGTGGTCTAGAATTCAATTCTTGTCGCCCCATTCTTCTAACACGCACAAGATATAAGGCTGGTCTGTGTATTGTCCCAGCTTCAAGATGCAAGAGGGGACATGTTAATTATAAAAAATCATTCATTGTCTCTACCCAACCGCTTAAACTTTTAGAAAAGATGGTTTTTGACCGGTCTAATTGTGAATATTAGAAAAGGGTAGGGTGAAGGAAGTATCTGATAACTAACAAATATTTGACAACTTAAAAATGCATCAACTTGCACTTTCCGTAACGAGTGCCCCCTTTCGTGTCACTTGACTAGTAGTAGCTAAGCTTAGTAATGTGAAGTCTTGCATAGATCAAAAAGTGTAGTGATGGGGAGCTTACGACACATTGTCAGCAACATAAAATATTGGAAGCCTTTTCACTCCTGAGGCTCTCCATTTGTGTTTTTCAAAGGATATTTCTTGCTCAGCTTTTGACCCAGTTGCAGTTAAAACAAACTGAAATACACATCATCTGTTACTATCATCGGTTCGTAATAATATAACATGATATTTCTATTTTGAACAACAAAAGGAAATGGAAAAAGATTACAAAAGCATCAATAGTCAAATTCAGTGTTGAAAGAATAAGGAAGAAATAGAAGGTAAAAATATCTGAAGTAGTCACACATACCAGTGGAAAAAGTATAGCCATAATCCCATAACTCACAAGAGGCGAGAAAAAGAATATGGCCAAAACGCAAGGGCTTCCTGTAAGGATATAAATTACTCAATCTCAAACATGAAGTGAATAAGATGATAAAGAAACATACATTATTAGTAATTTTATTCAATAGTTCATCGTCCTTTAACAGGAAAATATTATTAGACTGAATTCTAAACTTCAGTAGGCCACCAAGACAACAGCAGATATGGAATTATATGGAATTTTGATCAAAATTATCACACTTCGCAAAGTTGACAGTCCCCTATCCTCACCCCTACAATATCTGATAGGATTTGGGCCTTAGTAGTTAGGATTAGCATTAATTAGTTAGTAACGAAAGAGTATAAAGGAGAGAATTTGAGAAGGATTAAGCATTTTTTGAGAAATTAGGACTTGAGAGTCTTTGGGAAAGCAAGGGGTCTCTCAAACATCCCTACCCATTGTATTTTCTTCTAAGAGTAATAACCACTGGTTTGTATTATCTCAACCAGTTTCGCCAGTATCTTTTAGGTAATGCTTGGTTCCTGTCTAGGAACAGAAAGGACGGAGACAGTGAAACAATAGAGATATGTCTCTCGTGCCTTTATTTTCCGGAGGTACAAAAACTAGCTTAAAAATTATCCTGAGACACGGACAATTTTAGATTTTTTGTTTGTCCCCTTCTCCTAACATGTTTTGTTCCCACTGGTGGTCTCTATCTTCTTTGTACTGAGAAAGGAACCAAAACTACCTAAACAAGCAGCCCAATACAATCGAAGAGAAGCCATGTGATCCAAACAAACATATATGCTTACCAAAATAAAGTTAATGAAAATAAGTTCATCTTAAAAAAAAAAAAAAAAAAAAAAAAAAAAAAAAAAAAAAAACTTACCAAAACCAGCAAAAAATGGCCAGTAAGATTCAAAGTAATCCAGCCTTTTGTCAAGAGGCACTTCATTGAAATTCCATTTATACCTAAGCCAAAGAAGTATATTTATAAACACATCCAATTATTAAAGGAGGACACCAAGCAAAGTTGTATATGAACCACATACTCGAAGCAATAATATGCATACATCCAGGAAAGGAGCAAAAAATTGAGCACCTTCCCGATGTATGGTATAAATCCCGTTGCATAGACCTGCATATAGAATCAGAAATTGCTCGTTAATTAATTAGTCAGGATAAAACTAAGCAAAACTGAATTTATTGCATAACAAAGCATATACACTATCTAATCAATGTCGAAACGGAAATTAGAACGGTTTTATTACCTCAAGAAAGAAAACATTCAAAAGGAGTAGAGAGTACACCTGCTCTCCTATTCCAAGCATGACCCTGAGTACAGAAAACAAAGTAGATGAACCTTTTGGCACGGACTAAGTGATTAACCGATTAAGAATTAATAACAACTAGAAATAGGGGAAATAAAAATATAGCAGCATGTAGTAACTATTGATTTGAACTTTACCCTCCCAGGCCAGATGGTCTTTTTACTTGATAAGCATTTTGTACAGTTGGTGAGTTGTTTTGGCTTGAGTCTTTCTCAACTGTAAACTTAGATCGTCCCATTGCAGCATATCCAAACTTGGCAATGTCAATGTACCTGAAAACATTTTGTTAGAAATTCTCATTTTAGAAGACAAAAAGTGAAACAACACACTAGTCCATTTCCCATCAATAATCTCAGTCCAACATTGTTTCTGGATAAAAAAATGAAGCAGTCTACAGTATTATTTGGGTTAGGATTCCTTATATGGATATAGAGTGGGATTGGAGAGCTATACTATGTCTAATTTGTAGTGTCATTATGATGTTTGGAGAATGTCTCATCCTCCTAAAACCACTCCTAATTTTCCCAGATTCAAGAGATTCATTCCTTCGTAAAGATGACATACAAATACAAAACAAACTGATGATGAACATGACTATAAAGGGCAGACTAGTGCAACAACATGACAATAAAGACAGGTAAAAGGAAGATTTAAAAAGACAACATTACCAGATGTTGCTTAGAACTAAGCTAAACACGTATAATGGGTAAAACCAAAGCACCTGCGAGGAACAATTAGAAGGACAACCACAAAAGATCAAATATTGGAAAAACAAATTTAACTCCAAAGAAAGATATGTAAAATGCGTTCTATCATTAAATGAGAAAATTGTCTAAGAAAGCAACATTGGCTATTGAAATTCCATGCTTCATGCAAACCTCTCGTGCATTTCTAAATCAATTTTCAGGTCAATGAGGTCATTTAACTTGTAACAGAGCATGTGGAGCAATTTATTGGTGAAACTCTGATTCAAAGCAAGATATACTTCTTGGAAATATTTTGCTTTGTTTTGGTGAATTACATAGATAACGAAAAACCCAAAAGTTCAGATGCAAAACATAAATGATAAAATTCCTTCCCAAAAATGATATTGCTAGGAACAATCAATAGATTCTGCAAATTTATACAATTAATATTTAAGGCAAACAAAATGCAGTAAGAGAACATGGAAGGAAACGAGACATTAACAAACAGGGAAGTTGATACTTACATAAAAGAGCTGAATGAGCGCAAGGCGTAAGAAAGAATAAAACTTGAAAGTACCATTCAAATCACACAGTTTATGAGACACCAGCTGTGAGCATTGATCAGGTAATATCCACCACAATGCTGGGATGACAACCGAGTTCAGGACGAATATACTTCACAAAAATTTAAAAAGATGTTCAAATTATCAGTAAAAATGTAGATAATTAACGATCATTACTATTATTTATCAATCAGATTCTTTACCAGTCATCTACACACTGTCAGAAATCACAAAAAAAATATACAAAATTGAGAAATTCTATTAAATGCCAGGTACTATCGCCGATTGCTTCAAAATAAAATTGAAGGTAGATTCCAGAAGGAAAGGAGGGTTTTTACCTTCCTAAGAAGATGAAGCCGTTTAAGAGGAAGCACTGGCCAGTGCGGACGAGAAGGGTTCCGGACCTGTGACAGAGAATAAGAACGCGATGAAGGCAGCACGCCTCTCTGAAACCCTCCAACCACAGAACACCGGCTGCTTTCAATTTCGCCGCCGCCGCCGCATCGCTGCCTTCGCCGGCTTCCATTCGGACGGGGAAAAACTTTTGAGCCGGCAATCGCAACAAACTTCCCCGTCGCTTCACAAGACAACCCTTGACTTCTTCATCTCCAATGAGTTTGACAATTTTAAGACTTAAAAAATATTTTTATTTTTAACTGATTTGTTTACCAGTGCCTTAGGATTTTGATTATCTAAATACATGAATCAAAAGATAACTGCTTTTCGGTTTCTCTGAATTGAATTCAATAAAATTTTCAATTTCGAATCCATAATTAAAAAATAAAAATCTTTTATAAATTTATATTTTATTTTTATATGTGATGAAATAATTTTTTACTTACTCTCGCCGTTGGTGACTATCACACTTAAAACTTTTTTTGACATGTTCCCGCTTGACAGACACACATCAGTATTCTAGAACTAATACTTGTAGTTGCATTAACCAAGACCAATTTTTCTCTTGCTTAAAGGATTTATTAACATAGCAATGCATTTGAAAGCTTGTGAAAATTAAAATTCAGATAATCAAGACTCAAGATATTCATATAAATTTCAATTTGCCGAAGAGCTTGAACTTCTACCATGATATTGTATGCTTTAATTCTGAATCACTGACATCAAAATGCGGTGGATCACTCTTTCTCGTGAACACTATCAAATAAATATATTCTGTGAACTTGTAACAAGTCAGCTCGAGTGGGTTGTTTTATTCTCCACGGAGGAAAGTTAACATACTATACAAAACATGTTATCCATTGATTATTCAAATGAAAGAGAAAAGACCAAAGGTTGACATAGCATCATTAAGGAAATCTTGATTTGCTCTGGGTACACGAGATTTTCTCCAAAACCACTTGTTTGAAATACAGTAGCACATCCATTATTTTCCCGAAATTGTCCCTAACATTTTTTTTCCTTTATAAAATTGTATCCTAAACAACTTTTAGATGTTTACAAACCAAACATTTTATTATTGTGATGTTTTATTAGTCCATAAGAAAAGATACCTTATATTATGCAGTCGGCTAGGTCATGAGACCTTGTAAAATTGAAATAAATCATAGCCATCCACTGATGTAAACAGCTTCCATTAACTTGCAGCATTGGCTAAACTAACCCCTTGAAAAGTTTAGAAGTTACAAAGCTCCCTCATCACCAAGGCAAGGCTAAAAAAAGGCCCCCGTGAATCTATCTAGTTATTGAAACAGTCCCAATTGCATGTATTAGGCAATTCATTTCACCTGATATATGATTTCCATAGTTTGGACTGACAAGTGGAGAGAATTCCGAGTTCAAACGGCACATAATGATAATAACAGCATTGCTATGCTATCCAGTTCAAGATTTGATGCAGAATACTTTCATTTAACTGAGATACACTATATATAATCTGTGTGCACAAAATTACATTGGCCTTTTGTCTTCCGTATGGAGTGTAGAGAGGGGTATGCAAGGCAAGATCTGAAAGCATAATCATCAGGACGCCAAAAATAATGACACGAAAAATCTTATCCTTCCACTCCAACTGTATCAGGAAAAAAATATGATGGGGAGGGAAATAATCCATAAAATACACCACGACCTTGGCAAATTCCCCTCCCCGGCGCCTCAAGCTTGTGAGATGTGCAAGATGCGACGCAATGAATATATCATGGTATTCTCGAGGAATCTTGCCGTCTAAGAGGAATGCCTTCGGCGCCATCAAAGCCATCCTCTTCTGAATGCTTAGGAAGTCTAATAGATATAGACGATTGTGCACCTGCAGATGGTGATAATAATATTAATAAATCATGTTTTAAGACTTCAAGACCTTACACCAGAGAATGCATGCGAGAATCACCAGAGAGCATACCATCGACCATATCCTTAGTTTTGTGAAGAAGAAAAGTCCCTGAAAGTATTGTAACAAACCCACAGATTTCTGTGATAACTTGCGTTGGACTTTGCCTATCCCAGTCCTGATAGCAAATTCAATTCTCAATCAAAGATCAATGGACAGACATTTAATGTGTAAATAACAATTAAACGCATTAAACTAATGTGTTTGTTCAGCAATCTTCTTTCTCTCTCCATTTGCAAGTAGTTCGTTAATGACGGTCTATGTGGGACCCACTAAAAATTAATGCGGCATAGTAAATTTAGTTTAGTTGAAATAGTTCTAGGCAACAAAACAACCAGGATACAAGTATCATTTAGGGCCACCTAGGAACTTAAGGATGTTAGACCATCAAGTATAATTATGATTTACAAGTTACAACTGACACAATCTAGCATAGATCTAAGCTATTGAAAGACCAGCATGTCTCCAACTTTTAAGGGCAACTAATAAAGCAATTTGAAGAAACAGGTAAAAGCATAAAAAAAATTTAAAATATTTACTCCACTCCCTCAACAAAAGCAAGTGGAATTCAGCACATAATATTACATATTGTATAAAGAACTACTTATGCTTAAAGACAACTGATGGTCAAGTCAAGAGGCTACATAAAACATAAATGATAGAATATGCAGTCACTGCTGATTATTACAATAAAAGCAAGAAAGCATACCTTAAACATGATAACACTAGCCACGATGGTTAATGTAGTGAACATAACATAATATATAGGAGATACCACTGCCGTATTAAAAGTATCCAGTGCCTGATTGCAGAAATAAAGAACCATTATCAATTATCACATCAATTATGAAGTAGAAAGCATTAGCCATCAAACCATAAAAAATATTGGTGGAAAAAAAAGAAAAAAACAAGTGATTGCTCAATGTTACTACATAGCAGGAACAAGCCTAAATGACATCAAGGACTAGGCAACTGTAGGTGAAGTTTTCTCCTAATCCTACAAATCCAAGTCTAAAGCTACAAAGAAAATGAAAAGGTTCTCATATGACCACATCGGGATACCTAAACCTGCCTTTATATGCCTTTAAATTATTAAACCATTCATACACTCACTTCACCAGATCTTCTTCCTATACATTACCAACCTGCAAGCCATTTGAATATTGATTAGGATATCAAATTCCGTTTCTCCACTTTACTGATTGAAGATAAAATCTAAAAGAAATTGAAGTTCTCTTTCATGAATAGTTATGTAAAAAAAAAAAAAAACTGTTTCAAGGAGATTATTAGCAGACTACCACAGAGAAACTGCAAAAATATTTTCACCACAATGAATAATGGAAAATCTATTGATTATCTCTACTCATCATATCAATGATGGCTTTTCAATTCAGTGATGCTACCAAACGAAGATCATCATGGCACTTGATAGATGTTGACAAAACGTACATCATAGTCCCTCAAATAAATATAAATATCAAGGAAATAACAAGAAAAAGTATCATACCTTGTTTAAATAATTCATTTGGGTAAGAACACAAACAGCTACAATCAGAGCAAAAGCCCAAGTTTGGGGGTAAAGTAACTGATTCATCCCTGACAGAGTTAACTTTATGGCAATTCCAAGAGCCTTAACACTCATAACCTGTCAAAGGAAACATTAAAATAAAAACACAGAACAAGAAGATACAAGGGGAGAGCAAAGACAACTACAAAGTCATCAACAACCAGGTGACGAGACATACCGATAGAGAGCCTACAAGGGAACAAACACCAATATAAACCATTATGTGTGTCTGGCCATATTGAGGAATGAAGTGGAAGATAAGAATAAAGGCAGCTGTTATAACCAAAGCTGCGTAGAAGAGAAATGCTACAGAAGAAAGATTGTCTCTTGGTTAGTATTCTGATATTATATTTTGAGTGAAGAATAATATTTCAGGCCAGGGGAACTCAGCTACCTGGCTCCATAGCAAGATTCCATACTTCTCTCACTGAGTCAATTTCTTGTTCTTGAGGCGCATGTAGAACAATGGTCGTAGACCCCACAACACACAAAGCACAGCCAAGAACTCCAAATATATGTAACCTCTCCCTTAAAATAATATGAGCAAGAGCAGCACTGCAAGACAGCATCTCAAATTAGAATTTATTGACACAGAGTGGAGCATCAATTTGAAGCTAAAAATTTTGTCATGCCTGATAATAATGCTGAGAGCACCAAGAGGAGTGACCAATATAGCTGGAGCAAATGCATATGCTGCAAAGTTGGCAATCTCACCAACAATCACTGTTGAAATCGCAAATGTGTTAGAATAGAAGATTTTTAATCCGTTTATTAATTTCATTAACTTAGCAATTCAGATTGATAAATATGTGGGGGGTTAGTAGAATATTAGGATGAATTGAGTCAGTGTGGAAATATTCCATTGGAGAATGTGTGAAGCAGAAAGGAAAAATAAGTTTAGATGATTAGATGAAAACGTACAAGCTTTAGCAACTGTGATTTTCACAAAAATCTGGATGATAGGTAACAGAAAGTAGGATAACTTGACCTAAAACGTGTACAGTTCAGCCAAAAGTTTGAAAATCATGCAGGAGTGAAGGTTAGTAGATCATCAATAAATGTGGAAAGTTGGTAGAATATCAGGATGGCTTGTGTCTGTGTGGAAATATTCCATTGGCTAATGTGTGAAGGAAAAAAAGTGATTGAATGATTTAATGAAAATGTACAAGCTTTAGTAACTGTGTTTTTCACAAAAATCTGGATAATGCATCGCAAAACATTGGATAACTTAACCTAAAACTTGCAACTTTCTACCAAACGTTCGTAAATTGAGCGTGGGTGGGGAAAAATCAAGAAAAACATAAAGAATACCCCCCTCTGGATCTATTAAGGTTCTGCATAGCACTCAGTTTAAACCTGGTAACTACATTATTTTCTCCACTAAAACAATAACTAAAAATTGACCCGAAGCAATAGCAGCAGGGATGAACCCCGGAAAGGTAAAATCAATTGTACAAGCCAACAATGTCAGTCAATCAGTAAGCAAACACGCCTTCAATTGTTAATGAAAAGAAAGTCCATCATTCAATTAAATAATCACTCCAGGACCAAACAGAATAATGTATAACTCACTTGTTATCATGCCCACCCACCAAAGTGGCTCATACAAGTAAGAGTAACCTCCATTTCCTGTCAAAGGTAGTCATTTGGGAAGTCAGTCGCTATTGCCCATGATCCGTCACAGAGGTAGTAATCCAAAAAATAGAGACTATTAGTAGCATGATAATATACAAACGCTATTTTATCAAAATACACACACACACGTGCTAACTTGTCCTGAAATATAGATCAAAAGCTAGAGGTACAGAAACATGGACCGTAGGAGAAAAATTAAAAAAAAAATGCCTATACTGGTGAGTAGCAACGACACGAAAGTATGTAACTTATAGAAAGTTGTTTCCCTAGATTTTAAATATTAACAGCAAGATCAGGTCACATCAAATTCCATTTTCAGTTCACTTACGTAAATGAATGATTACGCCGAGCCTCAAAATGTTTAAATACGCCAATGATAACAGTAGAATATACTAATCCACAATATAATTTGCACAAAACAACACTAGTCCTAATGTGCAATATGATTTGCGCAACACAACAATAGAAATTCAAGTACCAAATTAAATTCCAACACACAATTTATTCTCAACGCTCATCAGTTAAATCAAATGCACATTTCCAGCGTGACATCATACTTAAATAATCCTCATCACTCAACCACTCCATACCAAGGAGCACAATAAAAGAATCCTTGTTGTCACCAATATGTTCCACGAAGCTTCTAAGATCACAGAAGTCTTTCCCTTTCCCCCAACCCCAAGGGATAAACTTCAAAGGCAATATCCGATCTACCTATTCCACGTGTAGCGCAAAAACACGGCAACACAACGCATCAAGTTTAAACTTGAGATTTCATTCAGTTCAAATTAGCTTCACTTATAACACCCCCCAATCCTTACAAAATATGATAACCCAATTCTTCACATCCACTAAACCTAGCTTCCAAAATGAACTCCAGTAACAATCGCAAGTAAACAAAACTGAGCAACTAACTTTGGAGCCTGAGAACCAATCACTGCAGTTAAAGCATGTGACACTAGAATTCCCTTACCCAAACTCCCAGTTCACTCGGATCCACGCGGATGCCCAAAATGCAGAACAAATCTGGAATTGCGCAAACACTATAAAGCTCACATTCACCCCGTCCAGCGCAAAATTACGCAGAATCAAAAAGGATTTTAGGGGTAAAAACAAAAAAGAGGAGTACCTGCCCTAATTCCACTGGCACCGGCCTTCTTCAAACCCTTCTTTTTGACAATGAAGCTGGCGCCGATGAAGAAGCTGGAGGAGAGGGCGAGGCACAAACCCTTCATGTTATCGGCGGACATTCCCTCGCGCCAGCTGGAACCCGAAGAAGTCGCCATGACCAAAACCCTAGGTTTTCAGGGATGGCGGTGGAAACCCCTCAACTGAGAGGGAGGGTGAGAGATCTTGCGACTTTCTTCGAAAGGGATTTTTCTGGTGTGGTGGATACAGCTGTCACCACTGTCGCTGGGTCTCTGATGAGGTGAGGTTTCTTGGATCGCAATCGCAATCGCAATTGTGATTTGCATATAGAGAGACAGAGAGAGAAAGGGGAAAAGGCAGCGATAAAAACTAAAAAGGTGTGGGGAAAACCTATAAATTTTACAGTGTGAGAGTGGTGCCACCGCTACAAGGGTCGATGAGTGCTACACTCCATTCTTGATTCTCTCTCTCTCTCTGCTAATATCTTCTACTTTTTGCTAATCTCTCTACTTTAATCAGCATTAATTATTTTCTCTTCTCTCATGCGCCAAATCGCATTACTTTCTCTTCTCTTCCTCTCCTTTCATTTATTTCACATATTATAACTAGGAAAATTACATTGTTTGGTTTAGACCATGGATTGCGTAGAGTGAGCGATTTGTCTTAGATAATTACTTATTAATAAAATTAAAAATAAGACCCAATCTTACTTTATTTATTTAAAGTTGAGATTGTTTATTTTATTTTTTTTGGAAGTGAATCACTCACTTTAGGCATTTTTTTTAAACTTTCATTCCGTACATATTTAAATAGTCTCACTTTTTCTGTTATTACTCTCATTACTAACAATATGTTACTACATTTATGGTCGAAGAAATCATCATAAACAAAGACAAAAATGTTTTAAATTATTTTAATATTTTATTTATATGATGAACCAAATAAAGTAAAGAATAAAAGTTTAGACATCACACATATTATTTTCCTCCATAACTATAATTGTGGTTGCAGTGTCATCATTCACACAACCAATGGCATTAGTTCTACAAGAAATGGAAAAAAAAAAATAATGAATTTTTTTCTTTTGTATTTTCTTATTATTGTGGACACGGGACACCGAATTTTTTAATTGAGTGGAAGTAGCTTGGTGACAGATTCACTTGTATTTAGAAAAGGATAATAAAATAAAACACTTATCTCCAATGTTTATTAGGGAAAAAAAAATACAATTATAGCACTGTTGATGCCATGCCACCATGGTCAAAACAAATATATTCCGTTTTTACTTATTTTAGGGTCCACCTTTGACGATCAAATCGATGTTTTCTTTCATTTTTTTCTTTTAATCTTCAATTAATCCATGATCATAATGAGATGAAGTAGACCTTTGACTAAATGAGTAAGCAAAAGGCAAAAATGACAGGGTAACCATTTTTGGTGGTGCACCTGCAACAATTGCACTTTTTTATTAAGGAAAAAGAAAAACAAAAATGTTTGTTTAGATCGCTTAATTGCAATTAAAATTCCAATTTGTCCCTTGTCATAATACCAGGAAGAGAAAGTGATTCCCACAACTTGAAAATTTATTCGAGTTTCCTCCCAATTTAAAATGTGAAATAGTTGAAAAAAAAAGTGAAGTACTTAAGTCTTTAAACAGATAAAATGTAATCTTGAATTGTATTTATTAAATTTAATTTCTACTCATGAAAATATAAAGTATTTTTATATTGTCAATCAATTAAATGTTAATACATTAGCATAAATAGTTGACATTTCATCTCATTTTTTTAAAAATCATTCATAACAAAAAATATAATTAAATGATAATGTAAAAAAATTTACACTATTAATTAATAAAAATTAAATTCATCTTTATTGAAGAAATTAAGGATATGCTCAATAGAGAAGCAAGAAAGGAGGGAGTCTACACAACCAAGTCTCGCTTGCAAGGGACCAGTCCCTCTTTAACAAATAAAATGCAAATACTTGTCCATACGTAATATTTTAATTTTTTTTATTTTCTTTCAGAATCATGTGGGTCATATCAACAACTATGGTCCCTAATATTAGAATGAAAAAATTTTATTTTTAATCGTTTAATATTTTTTATGACGTAATATTAAGGTAAAGATTCAAAGAATTACTATTATTGTAGGTGCTCTAAAGTTTAGTTTGATTAAATACTCTTATTTTAGTTTTTAAGTGAAAGATACTTGTAGGTTCACGGATAATAATAACATACATTCGTTATTGCTTGGATATGGAATTAAAATGACAGTTATGCTTTGTAGCTCGACAAGTATTTTGAGCAAATTGTGCGACTAGACACAAATATGACAGTTATTTTTAACTTATTAATGAATAAAATTTAAAAAATAAAAGTTAAAGGAATGGTGGTGTTATGTGTATACCAATAAAATGTCTATAATTGTGCACGTCATACATTAAAACATTTTAAAATAGATGAATAAATATTATAGAATCAATTAACAAATATTTTTATATATAAAAGCAAAATAAAATGAGACTCATAACTAATAACAAAAGAAATGAGATTTATCGAACAAACATCAAATAACTAATAAACAAACATCAAATAAGTTAAATGAGATTCGCTAATAACAAATGAACAAACATCAAATAACTAATAAACAAATATTATCGAACATAAAAAAAAATGAGACCCACAATAATTAAATGAGATTCGCTAATAAGTTTCCTTATGAGACTTATTAAGGAATCAAGAAAAACAAAATTTGGTCTTGGAAAAACAAAAATATGCCTCAAAAATATTGGAAGTCCTCAAACATTTCATTTTAGACTTCTTTAATTTATTAATAGATAGTTTCTAAAAGTGTTGATTACGTCGATGCGTGTTTACAGGATGTTTAAACATCAATTTGGTGATCAATGCTCCGATCAAATGTTTCCTTCGTGATTTGCAAATTATGTATGTGTTTAATTTTATACTATATATTTCAATTGAACGATTTCCTTTATCGTAATATATATAACTTAGTTTTAAAATCTATATAGGTGCAAAATCATTGTAGCAGCAACCATTATTTGATGAGTTTGTCATGGAGACCTATAAACAAAGCAATTAGTTGACCCATTTATTTTATTAACGGATACAAGTTTCACGCATCTGAATGAGCAACTGGACAAAGGACAAACAATAGTGGGGTTTGGGTTAAGGGTGAATATTCTAATATTGCTGAAACAATCAATGATTGGTATGAA
Organism: Nissolia schottii; assembly: GCA_003254905.1. Taxonomy (NCBI): domain Eukaryota; kingdom Viridiplantae; phylum Streptophyta; class Magnoliopsida; order Fabales; family Fabaceae; genus Nissolia; species Nissolia schottii. The sequence continues at coordinate 832,822 of QANU01029220.1, forward strand.
GTGCTTAAACAAATTATTGAATTAAAATATGCATTCGATGGTCCATCTCATCATGTTGTACTTTTCTATTGTAATTGATATGATCTAAACAGAACTTGGACTCACCCCGACTACAAGATCACTAAGATTAATCTTACAAGGCGGTATATGAGGTATGATCCAGTCATTGTTGTTGAAAAAGCAAAATAAGTTTATTATGCAAACTATCTAGGAGCTAGCCAATCAAGTTGTAAAGTCGTGATGAAATGTAAACTAACTCGTCGAATTGAGTTTGATGATACAAAATCTTCAGACAATGCATTTGATAAAGCATATTAATTGCTGGAGCCAATCCCTGCGACGATAGTTGTTGAGTCTCCATTGCCTAACATATTAGATAGTAGTACATTTGATGATGACCATGAGATGGGTGAACTTCCTAACCTCCAACAACATGCAAGTGATGAAGAAATTGATGTATACAATGATAGCGAAGAAGAAAAAGAGTTTGATGATCAACTTAGTTCTGAAAATTATGATAACAGTTTTGAATTTTCAGAATAATATACGTAATTATTGCACAATTTTATTTTTAATATTAAATTATTTATAAGGATAATTTATTATTTATGTATTAAAATAAATAGATAAATACTTGGTTATATATTCTATTAAATTATGCATTATATTTAATTAAAACATTAATTGATTTAAATATATATATTTATTTAATTAAAATTTAAATTAAACCTTTTTATTTTATATGGAATGTCATATTTTGGTATTAGATAACTATTAAAATATTCATTATATTTAGTAAAAATATTATTGAATTTAGTATTTATTTAATTTAATAATTATATAATTATATATATATATATAATTTATAGAATTAAATAATTGATTGAATTAAATAATAATTTAATTAATTTTTTGTCTAATTAAATAATTATATTATTTAATATTTATTTAATAAATAACTTATTGAATTAAATAATAATTTAATAATTTTTTTAAATTAATTATCTTTACCGTCAAACATTAAACACGTTAATATACCGACGGTAATAATTTTAAAATATTAATATAATATTCATAATGACTGTCAATTTTGTTTAATGATAATTTGTACAAATTACTGTCAGCTATATCCAACGGTAAATTAAATAAAATGTTAATATATTACCGTCAACTATCACCAATGGTAAATCGTCATAAATTCATATATAAATATCATTAAATTTTTGTTAGAATTAATCGACGGTAAACAGAATAAAATATTAATATTATTTTCGTCGATTTTAGTAGATGATAACCGGTTCAATACGAACCGTTCCTGAACTGCCATTTACGTCGGTTGACACCGGCTTTAATTACCGTGGGTTATGTTAGTCCAAAAGTAATTGGTTACCATCGACATCAAGGCTTATACCGCCGGTCTCATTTCTGGCGATAAATTTGACAGAAAGCCAAAATTTTGATAGTTATCAGAAACAAATTTGACGGTAAAGCTAACGGTAACTAACATTTTTCTTGTAGTTGCACCACCACCACCACCACCACCACCACATCTCATCTCCACCACCCAACCTCTCCAACACCACCACAACCACATCCTTATTCCAACCCTACACAATAAATTGAATAACAAATTCTCTTAGCTTGGTTGTTTAGAAAATTTATGAAAACAAAATGGCTGGGATTTTTGAACTTAAAAGAATAAGATTGATAAAAACTAAAAGTGGGTGTAGATATCGAAGCTATAACTAACCAAACCTTTGGCATTCGAACAAAGAAACCTATATATCAAATTCTCTTTTTCCTCCTGAACACCCCAACCTTCATCCCTTTCCACCACTGCCACAGCCACCACGCCATTGCACCCCACCATCATTTCACCAACCATCATCACCACTTTGTGCCACCACCACCAACATAACCTCTAAATTCATCTCAATCTTCATCTCCAACATAACCCAAAAGGCAAAATCAAAGAAAAATCCCAACATTTTCCGAAACTCACAACAAATTTCACAACGAGATTCTATGAAATTTGAGGGAAAAACAATCACAAAAATTGAACAAACATCTAGAAAAATGACCCTTGTTAGAGAGTTGACTCGATGTCGGACTGAGTCAAACCTGATCTAGTGGCAAATCGACTCAACCCAAGCCTAGAAGTGTGTGGGTTACATGAATGGTGAGTGGTGGTGACTACCGCACGAGTTGCAATGGTGGATGCAAACGACGGCGACGCGCATAGTTGCGCTCAACGACGGAGATGATGGTGCTCTTGTTTGTTGTTTCTTTGTTTTCTCTTCTCTTTTTTTATTTTTTATTTTTTCTTCTTGTGAACTTGGGATGTGGGAAACTTGGAGACCCAGTTCTTTTTAGAGCTTAAGGTGGTTGTTGGTGACAGGGGTGGAAGAAGAATGGGGTGAGGGAGGAAGAAGAAAAGGGATAAAGGTAGTTTGTAAATTACAATGCTAAATTAACTATTTAACAGTCACATCATGCTTTTTAACAGAGAAAGTTAGCAGAATTATTAACGTGAGAAACATTTTAAAACATTAGAGATTTAGTTGACACATTTTTTTTTTAAGATCTAGTTGACATTTAACTCTTAAAAAAAAGCAATCATCCAAAATGATGAAGCAAAGGAGTTGAGAGCAGTTCCCCGATGCCTTAAATATTTATGATAAGCATGTATTAAGATATGTAACTAACTGCATGAGAAATAGCATTAACGTCTATCTGGGAGTTGACTACTGTATAACCTATATCCGAAGGATGATGGCACAAGAACGTGCAACTTGAACCACTTCCTATGCACAACTACTAAGAACATAAGCTGCTAACTATTTTCCAGCATACTTGCATATAAACAATTGTATAAAGTTAATGTCATCTAAAAGATTGTATGTTAGCGGTTCAGGAAAAAAAAAATTAGGATTTGAGTCAAGCAACTTGAGGAGGCCAAAAAAAAAAGTTGGTCATATTAGCACGTGAGTTGATCTAAATAATGTCCATTTTAATATGGGTTAACATTTTACTTATCTAAAAAATAATATAATTTGATATGGCCTTATCTAAAAAAAATTTGACTTAAAAAGACCCGACTTAAATGGGCCAATCAACTCATTTTGACCATTATAAGCAGGTGTTTTCTTTTGTAATATGTTATTTGCTGTCTTTAAAATAAGTTGTATGCCTTGAAAAAAGAAGTTTCCTCCCTTTGTTTAGATAGAGTTGTTAGAAATGAATAAATCATCTTAATTAGATATTTTAGCATGTGTTGTTAAGTATAATATCTTACCAATAATTTATTTATTGCTTATGCATCATATATAAGATCTACCCCATTAATTAATTGTGAGAAATTATACTTATTCATTTTTATTGTTGTAGTAGGCATAATTGTTAATATCTTACGACATGCTATATGTATCTTAAACTTATAATTTCAATACAATTCGTATGAGTATTTTAATACGAATAAGTATCTTAATTGTATTTTTAGTATCTTAAGGATATTTGCGATATGTGTATCTATGGTATTTATAAATAAAGTCAATTTATTATATTTTAATGAAATAATATTTTCAAAAGTAAAAATATCTATAATTCATACAAAATAGAACCTGAGATTAAGATAAAATTCAGAATATTATATAAAAAAAATAAAGTAACCAATCAAATTAAGATTATTAGATACGACAACAATATTACTAAGGATTGAAGTCTCCAATTTATAATTTTACCTACAATATAATAAAATAATCATTATAATTGATAGTATAATTTTATTTTCTAACATTTACGTGAAGACTTGTATATTTATTCATATTTTTAATAAATCTTTACATATATCTTACGATATTTGATACACGTTCCAATATGTAAAATTTTAAAAATTAATATACGACATGATACATGATATGAAAGCTATGACAGTAGGCACCTAGCCATCTAAGCTGGGCTACATCTAACATGGACCAAGTAGTTACTTGGAGCAAGTTAGTTTAAGCATAAAAGTGGTAACTTAAAATTTTTTTACGGACCAGGTAGCAAATCATCACAATTACCTTTTTATCCTTCTTTCTATTTTCTCTCTCAAAATTCATTCCCTTATCTCATGCTCTAGTTACCTCCCTCTTTGAACGGTTTCGATCTCTCTCTCTCCCGTCCACTAGTGACCATCTCCGGTTTTGATCCTGATGCATGCATGTCTTCTCTGAAATAAGTCCTCAACAAGTCTTGCTTGTAGATTTGGGAAGATTTCGAAGAAAAACATCACCACCTGCTCCTTCCTCCGTGCGCCACCGCTACCCTGCATCTCCCTCACGGTAGACTCTCTATCACCGTTAGCGTCATGCTTTTTGGTAAAGCGTGATACCATGTTTTTGGTAAATCAGTACTTTCCAATCTCCTTCGGTCACCTCGTCCTCTCCCCCCACCAGATCTGCTTCTCTGTCTTCTTCTCCTGACCACACAACCTCCATTAATGCACAACTAAGATCTAGTTGTTACAAATTTAGATTTGTCGTCGAGTTTGATGAACCAAGGTTTAGTGTTGGGATCCCCTTAGTGTTGCTGCGGGAAATGGGTTTTGGGGATAGTTATGATTTGGGTACATCTCCTCTTGATATGTGCATGTAATTAGGGGTCAATCTGCTGGTTTCCCTTAAGATCCTGATTGATATGTGCATGTAATTGGGGGTTAATCTACAGGTTTTCCCTAAGATCCTGATTTAATTCTTCTTGTTTTTTGTTTTTTTTTTCTTTGATTCAGTTATGCTGTTCATCAGTTAGCTGGGATTGCATGTTTGATGTAATTTACATAATGGAGTTAACGGGGTTATTTACAAATATGCTGTTACTGATGCTTTTGGTGGCAAAAATTGTGGAGATGATGGTGCCTATCTTAAGGCTGTAGCGGCACTAAGAGTGGTCGGAGGTCTTTTGGCAAGGAAGGCAAAGAAGATTGAGAAGAGGGTAGGGAGAAATTTTTTTTAAAAAAGTGATTAACAACTAATTGCCTAACTAATTACAAGTTTGTGGTTCATAATAAAATTTTACAATTATATTTTCAAAAAGTTTAGGGTTAAAAATAATAATTCAACATATCTAATACAAACCGTCCGATCAAAAATTAATAGTTCATAGACTTGGACCAACTTACTCTAAATATCTGCTTGGTCCATGTTAAATGCAACCCGGCTTTTTTTATTCAATAGCTTTCTATAGATGGACTAACCCTTTTCTAGCAAGGAAATGATATTTTCATGACGTGGCAGAGAAAAGAGAATATGCTTCCATCTTGAAAAAAGAACCATTGAATAATAATAATGAAAAAATGAACTACTTTGGTTTTATATGATTTTTTTTTCTTTCTCTAGAATAGAAAGGAGTGAAAGATGGCACATACTTTGGTTTGTGCTTTTGTATTTCATACTTTTAATCTTTTTTTCTTATTTACGAGAGATTATGAAAAAAATAGTAAATTTTTTTTCTTTTAAATTTAAGTTTTTATTTTAAAAGGTAAAATAAGAATTTTTATCATTAAATTATTTAAATAAAACACATTTTATTATTTACATGAATGATTTAATAATAAAAATATTCACTTTACTTTTTAAAATAAAAAAATATTTTCTCTAATTTTTTTTAAAAAGAAGATAAAATATTATTTTTTTCAGAAATATTATTTTATTTAAGAAGAAAAGCAACATATTTGCTAAGCGAAAAAAAACGTGATTAACATGAACATCCACATCCACATATACTAATTTCTGCAGAGTGGGGTCGCCACTATTGCTGAGAATCACAAGTAGAGTCGCCACACACACAAAAGAGGGATACAGTAAAAAGCCAAAACCTGAATCTGTGTGTGCGCGCGCGCGTGCAAGTGCTGCAACGATGATGATGAGCCAGCTCCGCCTTCAGTGTGTGCCCCTCCACATATCCGTGAAGTCCGGTGGCAGCTGGAGCTGCTCCGCCTCACTCTCCGTCCCTCAACCTAGCGTCAACGTCCTCAACGGCAACCCCGGCGGTAGGCTCTCCGACCGCCAAGAGATCCGCCTCGGCTTGCCCAGCAAGGGTCGCATGTCCAGCGACACCCTCGAACTCCTCAAGGTAACACGCACATTCTCTCTGTTCATCACTCTTTCAATTCGGTTTTGCTTTATCCCTAATTTTCACTCCTAGGTCGATGTTTCCCCCAATTTTTATGCTTAATTAGTATTTGGAAAACGGAGGATTGAGTGCAATTTACTTGTAATAATGTGTATGATAGAAAAGACTCGTAATTCTTGCGTGAAACCAAACACGCCATCTTCTAGTTCCCGCTCTAGGGAATTCAGTGCCTGTCTTTTACTAACCTGAAAGATCTGACTCTCTCTCTCTCTCTCTCTCTCTCTCTCTTTTGGTGATATTTTCTGTGAAGGATTGTCAATTGTCAGTGAAGCAGGTCAATCCAAGACAGTACGTTGCTGAAATTCCTCAGGTTTGTTTTTTTCTTTCTCCCTTCACATTTGCAGCAAGAGATTGTTTTGAGCTTCATAACTTTATCTGAAGGGTTTGGAAGTAATGTTTTTTAGTCGAACTTATCCTCCTACTCATTTCAAATGTGCACTGTCAAAATCTGAAATTTAAATTAATGTGATGAATTCAGATTTTGACAAGTGTATGTATTAGATGATTAGGGGGATAAGTTAGGCTAAAATGCAGGACTCACAAACATTTCTCTAACTTTATATGCTACTGTAAGAATGTGTTTTGCATAGTTTGAGAGCACCTATCCGTGCCATGCTCATTGGTTTGAAGTTGTTTTGGTATAATGAACCTGTAAAGTTATTCATACCTGTTTATAAGGATGTTGATTAGCATATGCAAAAGACCTAAATCGTTTTCCCAAATGTTGCTAAGTGATTGTAAATCATTTTTCTTACATTTCAGCTGTCCAACGTGGAAGTTTGGTTTCAACGACCGAAAGACATTGTGAGGAAATTGTTATCTGGAGATCTCGACCTTGGTATTGTGGGTCTAGATACACTCAGTGAATATGGCCAGGTGAGTCTGTTTGAATATGATTGAGGATCCCTGATTTTGATTTATAATTTCTATCCAATATGTCTTCTCCATTGCACAATATAAGCAAAGGTTCCCTTGCGGGTTAATGGTGCTTACATTTAGTAGCTTCTTTTCTTTCTTGTCTTCTGGAGTAATAAAACTTTATTGTTTCACGTATGGTCTCTCTTGTGTGTTCCTTTCAGATTTGTCTTTTTTCCCATTGTTGAATGTGGCCTACATAACTTGTAGTGCATATTTTCAGCATGAAAATCTGTTTTAAGCATAGCTGTAGTTGCAGATTAATGTTCCAGGGTAGTGTGTGTGTGAGAGAGAGAGAGACCGTGTATATCAAAATTTATATTATGAGATTCCTGTGTCAGGGGAGTAAAGATCTTATCCTTGTCCACGAGGCTCTAGAGTATGGCGATTGCCGTTTATCTATTGCGGTGAGTTAAAATTACTTTACTAGATTATTCTTTTGTCATTTTTTTTCGTGCGATTAATTGTCTTGAGTGATCTGTGTTGTTTCAGATTCCTCAATATGGTATATTTGAAAACATCAATTCAGTGGAAGAGCTAGCAAAAATGCCTCATTGGACAGAAGACAAGCCTCTGCGAGTTGCTACTGGATTCACTTATGTATGTGTTTCATGTTTCAACTAATGGCTCTAATCTTCATCTTTGTGGTTGAGTTTCTACCATTAGCTTTTAAGAAGAGAAGTTTAATCTGAATTTTGGTCTTACTGCTCAGCTTGGTCCTAAATTTATGAGAGAGAATGGACTTAAACATGTGACATTTTCAACCGCTGATGGAGCACTGGAAGCAGCTCCCGCGGTGAGAACAGTGTTTGTTTTATTAGACGTTTTTGTGGTTTCTAATTACCAAACATTTAATGGACTATTCTGTGTTATAGCTAGTTTTCTTTATCCATTGGGGTTTGGTAAGAGGTCGTTTCTTGCTTAGTCAAAGCCTTTCCCATTTCATTCATTTGCTTTTAAATTTGTTTGTTGCACCTGAAATGAAGTGATCAATTGCTACCATGCTTTGCTTAATTTAGATGGGGATAGCTGATGCTATCTTAGACCTTGTGAGTAGTGGAACCACACTCAAAGAAAACAACTTGAAGGAAATTGAAGGTGGAACTGTGCTGGAAAGTCAGGTTAGCAATTATTGACTTTTCTAACCTTGACTAACATGATTTGTTTGTTTCAATTTTGAAAAAACAAGCACTAGGCAACTGGTTCTGCATTATGCCTAGTAAAATTGATTTTGTCTCAATCTGACAATCGAGTGCTCTTCAGGCTGTTCTTGTTGCAAGCAGGAAATCACTGCTCTCACGGAAAGGAATACTTGAAACAACACATGAGATGCTTGAAAGATTGGAGGCACATCTTAGGGCCATTGGACAGTTTACGGTGCATATATAAAATTTATAATATTCCCCTTCTCCAAACTCTAGTGTTTGTCTTTCTTTTCCTTGCATGTTCTAATTTTGGATTTGGCAGGTTGTTGCAAACATGAGGGGAAGCAGTGCAGAGGAAGTGGCTGAGAGAGTACTGAGTCAACCATCACTATCTGGGTTGCAGGTATGATTTGTAAAGTAATTTTTGCCCATTCTCTGATTCATTTTGTGGGCGGAGGGGGAACTTCCCCATTTCAGTGTTTGCTTTCTGCACTCGCAAAATCTCATATATAATACTATGTAACACAATAATGTTACCATGAGTAATACCACCTCTTTTATTATTTGAATTCATTCTCGATTTAAAGAGGCACACTTGATTGTCTGTTTGCAGGGACCCACTATAAGCCCTGTTTTCTGCAAACATAATGGGAAGGTAGCAGCAGACTACTATGCCATAGTTATATGCGTGCCCAAGAGGGAGCTGTACAAATCTGTACAACAGCTGAGAGCGGTTAGTTTTTGAATTGATGTGGTTAAAATAGTTGAAATATTATGGAGAAACAAGAGGAAGAAAATAGGAGATAAGTGTAGAATGGTGGTGAATGTTGTTTTGAATGAGAGGAGTGAAGATAACCTGGTTATGTTGGTCTCGGTTAAATTATATAGTCTATATGATTTCTGCTGTTACTGCTGGCAAGTAGCAAGCACGACTGCAACTTTCACCACGAGTTTGGATTCGTTTTATACCTTTGCTTCCCATTTTGCACTATATTTTAGTCGAATGCAGCTACTTGAAGTGCATATAAAACAGTTAGTCAGTTACTACAATTCTTTCTTCATCTGTAACTCCCATCCATAATTTGCTGTTGACTACATTCATTTGATGCAGATCGGAGGCAGCGGAGTTCTTGTATCACCCTTGACCTATATTTTTGAAGAGGAAACTCCAAGATGGCGCCAACTCCTTTGTGAACTTGGGCTGTAGCCATTTATGATCAACTGATGAAGCCTTTTTTTCATAGTCTATAGTGAAAGCTGCAAAAGATGAAGATTCCAAAGGATTTGGATAACCAAAAATGTGCTTCTTGCTCGTCACTATGAGTGGAGCTCCTTCTTATGCAGGGCTTTATTGATTGAAATTTTGTAGCAAGTATTTTCTTCTTTTACCTCCGTCTATAACTCCTGTAGTAAAAAAATAATAATGGCTAGAGAAGTGACTTTGTTTTCTTGGTGGTCTTTTTCATTTTCTAAAAACAAAAGGTTGAAATGGTGGGGTTGAAAGTTTAGAGTTCAATAATTGCTGTGGGATGTAGTTTTGGTGGTGTAATTTTAAACTTTCTAGTGGACTGGACTTGTAGCCTCAATGGGTTGGACAATTATTTCTTTCCGAAGTCTTCTGCCATCTTTCTAATGAAGTTTGATGCATATCATATTGGAAATATGGCCAATTGATTCTTTCACCTTTGCCTATTTGCGCGACATTTAGTATCATAGACAGGACAAAGATAGAGATAGGGGTGTCAAATGGGTCGGGCTGTTTAGGCCCGCAAGCCTAAATGGGTCGAGTTAAAATTATGCTTCTTTTTAGAGTTTGATTCGTTTATAGTTAATTCGCGGACCTAAATGAGCTAGCCTGTTAGCCTATTTTTTTTTTAAAAAAAATAAAATTTTAGTTTATTTTTTTATGATTTTAAAGACAAAATTGTGAATAAGTATGTGTGCAGTCATTTTTAACTATTTTTTATCGTATATTTGTTAATTAATCGAAAAGAAATAGTTTAAATGGTTGATTGCAAGATTATATTATCTTTTTTGTTCCTTCAACTATCTTGCTTGAAAGTTATCAAATGCTATTTGAAATCGATTAATGAATTAATAAAAATTTCATTAATTAAATGACGGGATATAACATTGACGTGAGTACTGTTTTGTTACTGATAAAAAACACAATTGCAACTCCTTCTTGTAAATTAATCAATAATAAACAAGGTTTGAAACTATATATCAATTTATAGGGCGTAGACACTCATTAAAGGAATAAAATGCAAAATTTATCAATATCTATGTCATAGCACTTCTTCAGCTGTATAACAATATAAATATAGTTAAGTAGTTAAGCATAACAAATAGTTAAACATGTTCAGTTATAAGTCCAAATAGTTAAACATGTTCATTTATAAGTCCAAATAGTTAAACTCCAAACTCTTAAATTCTAAAATAAAATTTAGAGTACAAAATGAAACTTTTAAAATTTTGGTATTTCAAAAAAAAATCATGGGCTGGACTATTTTTTTTCAAATTTTCACAAGCCTATTTTTTGCATGTAAAATCCGTCCATTTAACCGGGCTCACGGGCCAGACTTATTTTAACAGCCCTAGATTCAGATAGAGAAATTTTTTGTTCTTTTAAACCCTAATTCTCTGTATTTCCAAGCAAATTTTTTTGTTCCCTCTATTCTAATTTCACTAAAGTACAAAAAAAATATAATTTTTTTTTGTTTGTGTGTCTCTATTTCTTTGTTTTGTCTTTATTAGTACCAAATACAACGTTGATGTCATTGAAGACCGTGTGATCCAGAAGGACAAGAATTGAACATAAACCATCATTATCCTTGTGGTGTTTTTTGGTAGACTGCCAAGCACGGGCTCACTGGTATTGTGAGACATTTTTGGATAGTTAAATTATAAGTGGAATACTGAAATATGTTTGAAATTACATAGAAAAAATCAGTCATAATTTTCAACTTATTTTATTTATATTAGAATCCATATTTAGGAAGTATGATTTTTAAACCTTAAGTAGTAGTTAATTGTTTTAAAATTATAATTTTATCGAATTACTATTAAGTATCAAATATTATATAATATACTAATATCACTTGACATCATTTTTAGCAATTTACTATGTAAAACTAGTTTTTTTAATAAAATTCAAACAAGATACTCTATTTTTTTGGTGGATGGACAACTACATGACCATGTTAGTTAGGTTTTTTTGGTGGATGGACAATTTAACATGTTTCATTTGATACCAAAAAAAAAAAAAAACCGAAAGTAAGTAGTCTAGTAATATTAGTGTGGGTCGTTGTGGGTAGGCCCAAAGTGAGAATTGTAAGTAAAGTAGCGAATTGAATTTGATTTGCGGGTGAGAGTGGTGGCGCTGCTGCAACTGCGCAAGTAAAACCCTTTCCCTCTCTCTCTCCCCACTCAAAACCAAAAACCCTACTCTGCTGCTACTACTACCACCTCCTCCCAATGACTCCGAAGAAGCAAAAGGACAAAACGACGATGAAGACCAAGCAAAACGACGACGAGGAAAAGCAACAAGCCCCTTCTCCACTCGAAGAGGATCCTCTTGTATCCGATTCCGACTCCAGTTACGAGGTATCCTATCCAATCCTCTCGTCACGGGAGAGATTGTGCCTTATCTTCAATTTCTTCTATTTGATTGTGGTTTCGTGCTTGTAGGACTCTTCTTCAGACGATGAAGCCGACGACGAATCTCTCGATTCTGACTCTGAATCTGAATCAGAGCCGGCAGATGCAGAAGCTGGTTCAGCTGGTGATGATGATGATAATGAGGATAGCGAACCTGCAGAAAGTGGCTCCACAGATGCAGATGAAGATGGTGCAAGTGAGAGTTCCGACCTCCATCAGGGAGGAGGAGGAGCAGCTGAGAGTGATTCTTCGGAGGATGAGGTCTCGTCTTCGTTTACTCAATTACTTCATTCCCAAGTCTCTTTGTCTTGTCTTACTTTTCTGTTCAATGCCGTTAGCTCATTTTTATGTGCTTTGATTCTTTCTGTTGATATAGGTGGCTCCCCGAAATACCGTCGGGGATGTCCCCTTGAAGTGGTATGAGGATGAACCCCATATTGGGTATGACATCAAGGGAAAGAAGATTAAGAAAAAGGATAAGCTTGACAAATTGGGGTCCTTTCTCGCCAATGTTGATGACTCTAAGAATTGGTCAGTCTCAATTTGTTCATTTCCATTTTCATTAATGCATTCGTGATTGTGCAGAAAGAAAACCTGCGAAATTGTTGCTGTTTCTTATGTTCATGATTAACATATCCTAATACTATTGAAGCCTAAAATTTGGATAACAATGCTATTATGTGTTTTTTTCCCCCTCATGGAGTTGAAAATAATGCCTTTTAATAAAGACAAAGGTAAGCTGAATATTTTTCAATTCAATAAATAAATATTTCTCACATAATTCAAAATATTTATTTTAATTAAAATTTAAGGACTGGAGAGTACAAATTTTTCCTGTGTTAATTTTTTCTAAGTTTTTATTTTCTTTTCAATGTGAGCATGGCGTCGAAATTTTACCATCAGCCATTGGTTTTCAAGATGGTCATGGCCGATGGCTGTACTGTTTTTCAGTTGGGTCACAATAATAGATATTTTTAGTATGATTGCTATTGTGATGCTATTTCACAGTTGGTTCATTTTTCTTGCTGTTACTAGATATGTTTTAGTCGGGAAAAATCTTTCTCGTTTCATAAATGTTTTCTCGTCTCTGAAAACATGCATGATTTGTCTACTTTCTTAAACATTTAAGGCGGAAGATCTATGATGAGTACAATGACGAGGTAGTGGAGCTGACAAAAGATGAAATCAAAATGGTCCGTAGACTGCTCAAGAGTCGAGCACCACATCCTGACTTTGATCCACATCCGGTCTGTAGTTACTTTCAATCTCTTGCTTTTATTGTCTTCTTAAGGCCACCAATCTTGAATAAGGTTTCAATCACAATTAGTACGTTAAATTGATCACTTTTTGTTGGTGTTCAGGACTATGTTGACTGGTTTAAATGGGATGGTGCCAAACATCCATTGTCTAATGCGCCAGAACCAAAACGCAGGTTTATACCTTCAAAGTGGGAAGCTAAAAAGGTAACCGTTAATTTATTTTTGTATTATGCATAATGTCAAATGAGTCAACTAGTGGGGACTGTCGAGATGATTCAGTATAGACAAAAATGGGAATTGGTTTTTCTTGTCACTCATGAATATCCATGGCTTTACAGGTTGTGCAGTATGTTAGAGCAATCCGCAAGGGATTAATAACCTTTGACAAGCCAAAGGAGGAGGATGGTCCATATCTCTTGTGGGATGATTCTAGTTCAGCAGAAAAAACAAATCATTTGGCCTACATTCCTGCACCGAAGCAGAAACTTCCTGGTATTAATGTTAAACACGGCATAAATTTTGGAGTTCAAAAATTTACCAATGAACAATATTAGGTTTTTTGTTTCAGTATCTTCAGTGTTAATTATTTTATTATTATTCTTAGGCCATGAGGAGTCATATAATCCTCCTTTAGAGTACATTCCAACACAGGAAGAGATCAATTCTTATCAATTAATGTATGAGGAAGACCGCCCTAAGTTTATTCCTAAGAGGTATTGGGCTGTTAGGGCCAACTTTTTTTTGCCTCCCCACACTTTTTTATTCAGTTGAACTAATAAATATCAATTTGATCAGGTTTACATCTATGAGAAGCATCCCTGCATATGACAATGCTATGAAGGACTGCTTTGAACGTTGCTTGGATTTATACTTGTGTCCTCGAGTCCGGAAGAAACGCGTGAGTGAAATACAAAAATTGAAGAATTATTTTTGGTTATAAATGTTTTAAATTTGTTACAGAACTTTTTACTTAGATTTGGATCTTGTGTGTGTATATACATAATTGACACAACACATTTTGTTATTTCTGTGTTCTAGCTTAATATTGATCCTGAGTCCTTAAAGCCAAAGCTTCCAAATCGAAAGGAGCTTAAACCTTATCCCACAAGATGCTATATTGAGTATAAAGGCCATGAAGATGCAGTTACATCAGTTTCCGTGGAAGCTTCAGGCCAGTGGATTGCTTCAGGTATGGATGTTGATGTAACTTGTGGTTTCAATTAGGTAGGGATGCAGGTGGGTCTCCTCACTTTCTGTTGTCTGAAAAAGGTTCAAGTGATGGAACTGTCCGCGTGTGGGAGGTTGAAACCGGCAGATGTCTTAGACGGTGGGAGGTTGGTGAAGCTGTTAACTGTGTTGCTTGGAATCCCCTTCCTGATGTTCATATCTTGGCAGTCGCTCTGTAAGTCCAGTTCATTGACATTGAAGGATTAGACCCTTTTTTTTGGTTTTAAATATCTTAAAAAGAATTTCTCTCTTATCTACCTATGGCTTGATTGTGAAAATAGGTCACTGACAAATCTTTCTTTTAGGGGACAAGACGTACTTCTATTGAACACTTGTTTGGGAGATGAAGAAGAACAGAAAAGGGTTCAGGATCTTCTCCATGTCGACACATCAACAGCATCAGATGATTCTGGTCAGTGTTGTTGTTCTTTCTTTGGTTTCATTCTAAACATTTGTTCGAAAGAATGCTGCAAGAGGTCCCCACAATGTAATATAGTTGTATGCCTTAAAAGGAAAAAAGAAAAAAACTAGAAATCCATGTAACAAAGGGAAAAGGGGACTAAATTTTTTGGGGGGGGGGGAACAAGGAAAACCCAGAACTCTTTTTAAAAGGATTGACCCTGCTGGTGAGAGGTCAGACTGCTAACTGGACTATGCCCCCCTAAATAAGCTTTTAATCACAAAAATGAAAGGTCAGCTTAGATTTTATAGATTACAAGTCCCTATGGGAGGATATTGATGTGATATATACTACGATGTGTATGATATCTGATGTTCTTTGCTGGTTTGTTCTTATTTTCTGATCATGCTTGTGTTTGCAGGCAAGAATGCACCTAATGTAAGCTGGGTACAAGATGATAAGCATGGGGGTGTAAGATTAAGGCATCTTAAGGTATTTCCATATTTGTCTCAATTTCCATTTTGGTTTACTTGTTGATTGGAGTTTTTTTTCAGTATAGTTATATTAAATAGTAATTTGTGTTCGTGCAGACTGTTACCGCTGTAGAATGGCACCGGAAAGGTGATTACTTTTCGACGGTGATGCCAGCAGATATCCTTTTTGAGTGCTGTCTGCTTCCGAAAGTGATACATACCTCATTTATCATTGGTTTATCAATTGACAAGGATGGTTACATATCTCAAAGCGAGGGTGATCGTCAATGAAAACAACAATCTTTTTAATTGCTTTGTTATGCTTTGGTAGTTTTTATTTGTTTCCTGTTTGGTGTCCATCTAGCCTTTCATCTAATGAGCATGAACATAACCAGTTAGACTCAATGTGTAATTAGTCATGTCATTGCACCCATTCCATTTCATATCTACTGTCATTCATGTCTTGTTTGCGGGGTTACTTGCAGATGGACCTTATAGAAAACAAACTGTACTAAGTTGTTTCTTATTCACTAAATTTATTAATGATTTTCTTATCTTAATTGGATGTAAGGAAACTAGGTATTAAATATTAAAATAGGGCATGGCTGATTTTTTTTCCTTGACTTATTCTTTACGTGAATCAAGAGCTGTTCTGATACACCTGTTATCAAAGAAGCTTACACAAAAACTTCCATTCAAGTTACACGGACTTGCTGTTAGATCAACCTTCCATCCATCCCGATCCATCTTCTTTATTTGTACAAAGAAAAGTGTTCGTGTGTATGATTTATTGAAGTCCAAGCTCATAAAAAAGCTTGACACTGGGCTTCGTGAAGCCTCGTCCATTGCAGTTCATCCTGGAGGTATTATTACTGTTATGCAGGCATTGCATAATTAAACTTTTTTTCTTGTTGTCATGAAACAGAAAATTATTCACTATAGTTATTTGTCTGTACACTATGCTTACAGGTGATAATTTAATTGTTGGGAGCAAAGAAGGGAAGATGTGCTGGTTTGACATGGACCTTTCATCTAAGTCATATAAAACTCTTAAGTAAGTCTCATTATTATTAATAATTAATTAATTGAAAGCAGCACCAAACTTGTGACTCTCTGTGTGCCAGAGTGGTTATCTGCATCTAATTCATATATATTGTTCAGTGATGCATGGAAAAGAGTGCAGAAACAATAAGAAATTGATTTAGAGATGTACCTATGTGGAGTTCTATAGTTCACTAAAACTTGACCTTATTTATGTTGTTTATCAATTTTCTTTTATTGTGCATGTGGTTCTGTTTTTATCTTATATTGTGGTAATAATTCTTAATATTAAAAATCTAAGTTTGGTATTGGCTTCTGCTTTGGTTTTTTTTGCATTTTATTTATGTTGGCAATAATGTTATCTACTATCTATGTAAAACTTTGTCAAATCTTCATGACATAGATCATGAAAATGCTATCTGCTATCTTCAGCCAACTGTTGCAGCATTGCTTATTGTTTTAGTAAACTGCCAACGGCTGATTGAAACGACATGTTATTGCACCCTGCCCTAGCACTAGGTAGATCCATATGTATAGAACAGAGGTCAATTCTTTGAAAAGGCTAAACTAACAGGGAGTAGAAAACAGAGAAAGTGAGCATGCTTTGTTTATAGGTTCTTTGGTGAACGTCCTCAATGCCTTAATGAGCTATTAGTTATTGATTGGCAATAATTTGGATTAGCAACCTCATTCTGTATTTTAGTGCCATGACAAAGATGATTTTTAATAATTTGGTACCATTGCAGGTGTCACTCAAAAGATATCAACAATGTGGTCTTCCATCGTTCATACCCCTTGTTTGCGTCGTGTTCAGATGACTCCACTGCATATGTATTTCACGGAATGGTTTATTCTGATCTCAATCAAAATCCTCTTATTGTTCCTTTGGAAATTCTGCGAGGCCATTCGCATTCAAATGGGAGAGGTGAGAACTTTGTTGTGTATGTTTTGTTGAGTGTTGATAAAAGTAGAGATCCAATGTTGTGAAGATTTTAATTCTATTCAACTTAAGAAAAATAGTTAGAGCAAATTAAGCATTTTGATCACAAAAATCAGTAGTATGGTAGGATCAAAATTGCCATAATTTAGAAATTGTTTGTATTGGCGTAATCTTGTCTATTGAGGATGATATAATGCTTTAACCTGCTTTGGTGCGTAACTGCACATTTATTTTCTGTGCATATATTATTGATTAACTAGCATAGCCAAATAAAAAACAAATGAACAAAAATCTTGCAGATGAATGGACTTTTATGCATAAAATAACTACCAAAGAACTTTGTTCAATCTGGATTAGTACCAGCTTTCTAGTCTATGTTAAAGTTCATTCTTAGCCCTTGAAAAAGCTATTTCTATATCTTACTCTGGAAGTTGTTTGCTTTTCAGGGATATTGGACTGTAAATTTCACCCAAGACAGCCCTGGTTATTTACGGCTGGTGCTGATAAACTGATTAAGCTTTACTGTCACTGAGAAGATAAATATTGATATTCTGTCAAACACATTCATGTAGGACTGAAAGCCTGTAACTGTATAACCAAAAATTGTTCTTCATTTGTTATTAATTTATTGAATAGAAAGCACTGTGGCCTAGTGAAAAGCACCATGCGAGCGAGCTGCTGCTTGTTTTCTGCAATGTTTTATGGGAGATAGCTTGTTATAACGCGGTGCTCAAATTTTGTATTCTACACGTCACCTTTATTATCTTCTAAATTTTTAGCTGAATGCCATTCTTGGAATTTATGTTCTCAAAACTCAGCTTATGATTGAAATAGAAGTGTTATTTGCCATGGTGGGAATTTAGCTTTCCTTAGCTTATGCCAATCGAAATCACTTTTGAAGCATTGAATGTCATGGTAAGTATTTTAGAGACTTCCCTTGACAGTAATATTTTTTTGTTCTACCTCGAGTAAAATTTCCTTCAAGTGTGTATTGATTTCCCTAAATTTCCTTCATAGGATTATAACTGTAATTTAATTGCGTGAAATTGGTTTATGGCTTGAGCGTTTTTATCCGTGAGTTTGGAGTTGTGTGAAAATTGTAGAATCCTATATTTTTAGCTTGAGCGTTTAATGGTGTGAAAATGATTAATATAATAGACATTAATATAATAAAATATTACTATAGCAATCGAATGAAATATAACCGAATTAAGTGGAGAAGAGAGGAATGAAATGAGATGTCATAATCCATTATTTTAGATTTTAAGAGTGGAATGTATTGAAGTTCTTTTATTTTTTTACTCAATTATTTGGATAATGGTGTGGAAAGGAATGGAAAGGGAAAAAGATTGTCTTAATGTGGCATTTGTTCCGTGGTTCGTAAGCTTATTCTCACTTATAATCCTCTGGGAATGACGTCTTTATTTTTATTTTAAGTTAAAAATAATATTTGAGTACAAATCAAGAATGTTGTATTTTCATGTGCTCAAGATTTTATTCTATCACATAGGTTTAAAATAAAACGTTTCTATGTCAAATGAATGGCAATTGTGAAAAATGTAATGTTTGGGCATTGAGACTTATGACATATATTTGAACATGTATTATAAATCAAACAATATTTTAAATTAATTTTTGAGAATCTCAATATTTTCAAAAATATTTAATATTAGACAAGGATTTTTTATAAGATACCCAAAAAAATGACATTAAATATAACATTTCTAAAGATATGATTTCAAATAATCTACTTTCAACCTTAAAAACCAGCACCCCTAAGAAAAAAGAATAAAAAAAAAATTAGAGATTTCATACTAGTTCCCCGAAATAGGGTAAGAAAAGGAGATACGATGTAATGCATTCCGAGTCCGACCTCTATCGTTCTATTTCATCTATTTTTGAAAAACCGAAACAATGAAAAATTAAATCATTCCATTTTATTCCTCACCATTCCATTCATGTTAACCATCCAAACGTAGCCTCTCCTTTTTCCTTTGCAGTGAGCCTTATTGTCTCCTTTGACGTCCCAGTATTTCATACAACAGAACTGTATTGGATTTACCCAGAAAAAGAGAATTACATCCTGTAGCTACATGTATACTATACATCCCACGTACCACATTATTTGCATAACTGTTGTTCACTTAAAATTACAAGAATGCCACGATAATTCTGTTATTGTTTTAGAACCAAAGAATCATAACAGCTGAACAGCTGCTATGGAAGGTATCTTTTCTCGCAATTTTTGAGTAACAGCAACACGTACAGTCATGACACCAGCAGCTGGACCTGTGATTCGAACCTTTACTATTGGCTCGTCAATGCCTACCAATTCAAGAGTTCCATCAGCAGCTCCAACCAGGTACGGCCTTATTTCCTCTAGAACCTAAGGCAGTTATCAAATGTTAGACACAGAAAATTTCATTCTAATATTACAAGGAAAGTAACAAATAAACATGTACACATTAGTCAAGAACTGAACAGGTCCTGCAAATTGCAGTGGCAATAATAAGTAAACCAGCTAAGAATGATTTTAGTATTGAAAAAAAATGTTTTTTGTAATTCCTTTTTGTCCAATTACTTGCCATAAGTAAATAAGAATGTTACTGACAGCCAGTCCTTATATACTATCGATAAAAAAATCAATAAAAAGAAACATAGGCTTATTTTGATCTTCGGCCAACTCCGTAATCATAATCCGATACATACAAATCATCAAACTGTAAAGCAGCATTTAAAGTTAAACCACATAATCGGACAAATCATCTTTTCTTTGACTGAAATGCAGGGCTTGATATTATGTCTAAATCCCTCTGGAACAGCTAAAAATCAATCTGATATATCATCCAATCATGAGCTAATGTTTTGATTTTCACATAATTGGTAGGCTATTAATTATGCCCTTGATCAAACGTACTGCGGGTGGGGACCTTTTGGCTTTGTTAATTGGAGTGTTTATCACCATCCTCATTGCGTGCATTGAAAAGTTGTGGTGCTGTGTTTTACAACTATTGAGGCACTGAAGAAATAGGTCCGCAAAGTGAATAAACTTTGTGAACTATCAATGAGATGAAGGAATTGGCAGCCAAAGTACTTGATACACTGGGGTGCTCATAGTCCTTTATCCGGTACATGTGCGCTTGTATCAGAGGCTATGTCTCCCTAAGAGTGTGCTAATTGCATTGTTTTGATTATCAAATTTTGATAAAAATTATGCTGATGATTGTATAGGATAGTATGAGATTGATTTGTAATTCTGAGAACATTTGTGATAGATACTGAGATTGTAATTGATGTTCTAGGCTCTTTAATTGATATGAGGTGGTTACTTTTTCCTCCTTAAAAAACAAGGGGTTTGTCCCATTGGGTATTCCCTGTGGAGGTTTTGATTAGGCATGTCTTGTGCTTGTGAGCATTGTTGCATCTCGGTGGATGGTTTGGGTATGTCTGGTTTGGGCATTTTGCTTGTGAATAAAAGCAGCTACTTAACGGGAAAAAAAAAACAGTTGATCTCCACAATTTGATAATTGCAATAAAATTATATGATAGTAGCGTTTATACTTTATAGTTCATTATTTTTCTTCTTCCAGGAAGTTTATGAGCTATACTGTTTCCAAGAAATCCCAAGTAAGTGAAGAAACTTGAACAATATCTCTTTCCAGTAATCTTGTTCAATAAGCAATATGCCTCCTCTTCCATATCCTCAAAGGCATGCTGTGTCCCTATCAAAGTTTTTTCTGTGTGTGCAATGTGCATCCGTGCATGTTGTTGCCATTGGTGAAAAAGGAAAATGTAATTTAGGACAGAAAAAAATGAATGTTCTACTTCAAGAACGTGTCCTATAGAATAAACAGTTTAGTATATACATAATTATAGCCAGCAAAATCATGATAAACATACCTTTTCTATATTCTCTTCATTAAGCTCAAGACCAGTTTCCTCGTCAGCTATCGGTTCCACTGCAACTATTTCAGGGATCTTCTCCATCAACCGACGCTCAATGCCCATTTTCATTGTTGTAACAGAACTCGGACAAGAGCCACACGCACCCTGTAGCTTCAACCTTACTACATTGCCATCAATTTCATGCAAAGCCACATTTCCACCGTCCGCAATGAGATACGGCCGAATCTCATCCAACACACTATCTACATTCTCAGCTGTTAATGGCAATTCAACAGCTGGATTCGGAGTTGCCACAGCCTTCACAACTGTTTAAGCATAACGAAGATTAGCATCTGGTTCTGAATCATTGAAGAAAGAAAATCTCAAACCAAATTTGGAACTAAAGGAATCTATATTGGCAAAATAGTATTACCGATCCATGCTTGATGATTAAAAAAAATAAAAATAGCATGCTTGGTTTTTAGGTGGGAACACCCAGAATTAATTCTGGAGCTCTAGAAGTGAAAAGTTTTCACTTCTGGTGCCTGGCAGAACCAATTCTGGACCTGAAAACCAAACAAGCACATATATCATTGATGCAAATGTTAAAATAATAGGATAATCCTTCATGGAGAACTATTTGCATGTTCATACTAATTAATCAAGAATTGCAAAGTATTAAGCTATGAACACAAAATCCATGAGAGACTCACAAATTCCAATTAAAAACTAGAATCTAATTCCAAAATTGCAAAGTTTTAAAATCAAAATTGGAGGAAGCAGATGAGGAGTGACTGACCAAACCCCCGTGTTGTATGAGGAAAACGAATCCGATTTGAAGAACGGAAACTGTGGCGCCCGAAAGGAACCCGAACATGCCTGCCCAAAAAGCTTGTACCCTGCCATATTTTCATTATTCAGTTCAGATTGAAGAATCAGATTGCAACAGAATAAGCTCAAAACGTAAGAGGAAGAAGAAGAAGAAGAAGAAATACAAACAAACCTGTTTGGAAGTGGAGGAGGAAGGAGAAGATGAAGGAGGTTCAAGGCCTCTGCAGCAGGATTGTGTATTCAGCACCACAACTTGCATCGGTGCTGTTTTCGTTCTTCCCCCAAATCTTTTGACCTAAACCAATCGAATTAGGGGATTCGAGATTAATCGAAATAGGGTTTTGGGTTTGTTCGGTTTTCGCTTCTCCCTAAAAAATGCTAATGGTTCCTTTTTACTTTTTGTATTTGGTTTCTCTTTCTCTTCCTCTGTTTAATGAAAAATATCTCAGGCTCTCACCTCAGCAACCAAATTACGCCAACCAATAGGATCAGTTCCGTTTTTGCTTCTCCATCCTGTTGTCTGTTGCATAATTGCTGTTGGGCTTTTTCCTTCGTTTTTGCTTCATGGGCCTTTCCTTTTAGCCCAAACGTTTCGGTCCATAACTTCTCTGGCCCACTTAAAATACCATGGACTTCATTGCTTTCATTTTAAGCTGAGCTTAGTTTAATTCTCATCTTTTCGTCAAATTAACTATACTGAAGTGTGAAGTGGTAAACTATTTGTTACAAAATATTTTTTTATTTTAATAATAGATGAGGATCAACTCACGGCACATAATTAAAATACAATATGAATTATCACTATGCACACCTCTTAATTTTTTGTTAGACAAATTCTAAGAAAACAAAAATTCTGCATGCACTTCTAAAATTAGAGTAGTCTTCAGCGTTCCAGCCTAATACCTTGCCCAGATCTGATTGAAAAGTTTATAGATGCCATTTTTTTAAGTTTTTGTTCTATTTTCTTTTTCCTCCACATTATATACACAGAATGGTTAACCAAAAAAAAAAGAAATAAAACAGAATTTTGAATGAGCTGCACAATTGAAGAGCCTGATCTTAATTTTATGTTGACGGATACAAACTAGAGCCAAACTTCGATTCTTTACAAGCATGGATGAGACATATCCCATAACAAATTAAAGAAGAGATGAAAAAGGAAAAAAAGACACACTTCCCCAAAGATAATACAAATTTACCACAAATTAATAGAGATTTTACATCCAACATGCTATCCAAACCCCCAAACATGAGTACACATTAAAAAGGAGAAGCATAAAGAGGATTATGGTGATTAGTGGAGGAAGCCTTTTTCTTGAAAAACAAATCCCCAACAAGGGGTATAATAGGCTTCTGCCTCATGTTCTTCCTCTGTTTCTTCCCATAGAAAAGATGATCATTCTCTCCAAGACTCATTATCTGAGCCAAACTCTTAGATTCCTTCGTCCTTCTTCTTGTTACATTATGCTGATCACTTTTCTTCTCTTCCTGTATCTCATCACCACCTCTCTTCTCTCTCTCACTAATCTCAAACCTCACCGTCTTTGTCGCCGCAGCCGCCTTCCCTGCCGCCGCGGCCTCCGCCTGAGCCAACTTTGACATGTTCTTGTGAAGCTCCGCGTTGAGCGTCGCCAGCGCCACCTCCGTCTCGCTCCCTCTTTCCTTGAGCATCTTCAGCTCTGCCTGTAAATATATATAAATAAAAGTGTGTGTAAAATCATTCAATTGTCCCTATCAAACAGTTTAAGCTTTTAGCAGAAATAGTTCTTATCTTAACGCTACCTTCGTCTTCTCAAGCTCTGCCTCCAGCTTCTTCAGGGTATCAAGAACGCCGCCGCTTTCTTCTTCTCCTTTATCCACTTTCATTGGACTCGACGGTGGTAAGGCCGGCGACGGTGACCGCGGTAAAGCTGGTGATTGTGACGGGGACGAGAGCCTCCACGACGGTTCTCGCTGAACCGAGGGAGAATTGTACCGAGACTCTGAGAATGGCTTAGGAGAATAGATTTCTCCGACGAGGAGGCGCTCGCCGAAGATGGCGACGGCTTCTCTGACGGAGGTGAAAGGACGGGAGGTGTCCACGGTGGAGCTGGAATCATCATCCATTGTTGTTGAAGGGAATGAGGATTGGGAATTGGTGAAAAGAGATGGCATAGTAATGTATTTGAAGAGGATTGGAGGGTTAGGTTCGTTTTGGTTTTCTTTGCTTCTACTTCAAAGTTTGATCTAGCTATGAATGTAAGAGAAAGAGAGATGATTGGCAGGTTGAGTTTTGAAGGCTAAGACAAAAAGAGAAGATTGTGTTGGTGTTGATGAACATGACCACCAAACTAACTGTTTAAATCAAGTCTCAAGGTTATGATTGAGATCTTTTTCTTGTTTCGATTAATCAATGAGTCAACTACTTTTATTTCCTAGAAAAAGTTCTGATGAGTAACAGAGTGAGTGGTTTATACTTTATGCATCTCTCGTGTGTGTGTGTATATATATTGATGTGTCTATATGTGTATATATATACATGGATGCTTCAGAAATTGTGTAGGAGGAATTTGGAGCATGTGACTACTTACTCGGAGTATAAGCAATATGATATGATGTGATTCAAATGTCAACAAACTCTACTACATTAGGTTTAGCTTGATGAATCCAACTAAGTTGGTTGAGAGTAGTTAGGATAATTGATTGATTTCAAGATAAAATACAACTAATTTGTTTATTATTAGTTTAAGGAGAAGTTTTTAGTTAGATAAAAGACTAAAAGCATTATTATTTCATACACACAATAAAAATAGGTCTTATCAAGTGTTTATGGATGTTATTAAGTGGAATCACCTTTTATTGTATGTATCCCANTCCCGCCACTCTCCGCACTCCTCCCTCCCAGCCCCTCACCACCAAGCTCACCCCTACCGAACCTAAATCCGAACCCAATCCCAGCCCCAACCCCCATCCAGACTCCGATCCTAAATCCCAACAACCCTCCGATCTCCCCAAACCTCAAACCACCACCACCACCGCCTTCGATTTCTGGGACGAGGACGAATTCGAAGGCCTCCCCGTCGACACCACCGCCGTTCCCCCCGCCGCCGATCCCAATTCCAACGACAACAACGCCTCCTCGGATGATCCCGCCGCCGCTCCCGCCGCTCAAGAAGCCGCGGCTAAGACTCCGCGATCCTTCACCGTGGAGATCGTCTGCGTGAGCTTCCTCGTGATGTTCGCGATCAACTACTTCACCGGGAAGCGCGAGAACGAGAACATAGCGCTCTCCTGGGCGGCGCAGTTCGCCGCCAAGGACTCCATCTTTGAGAAGAATTTCAGCTTGTTAGGGATCGGCGACGGCGGCGACGACGCGCCGTTGCTGCTGAAGGAAGGGCAGACGACGTTCAAGTTCTATGCCAGCGGGAGGAGGTACTGCCAGGGGCTGCTGGCGACGCTGGAGCTGAAGAGCAGGCACGACCTCATCGCCAGGATCTACAACATGGTGGTCCCCTGCAAGGACGAGATCAGCTTCGAGGTTTACATGAACGACGACGCCATGGACCACGTGGTGTTCGCCATGGCGAGGAAGAAGGCGGCGAAGGTGATGCACAAGGACTTGAAGGACTTGCAGAGGTTCGCGAGCTTCGTGTCTGCCCCCAACAATGGGAAGAAGTGGGTTTCTGACGACTTGGCTGTTATTTCTGAGTCCAAGGAGGTCTCTGGTGACTTGATCACTGATGCTGTCATTGATCAGGTTTCGTCTTTATCGATATATATATCATTGATGCTGATATTGATGTTTGATTATTTCTAATTTCTAGCTTCTTTTTTTTTTTTTTTATGTAGTTTGAATTTGTTTGATACTTTGATTTGATTAGTGCCAATTTCGCTCTTGATGTGCATTGAACATTTAAACTGCATTAGGAGAGGAAGAGGAAGAGACTTTGTTTTTCATATGTTCTATCTTTAGATTCTAACTCTAATTGATACAGATTATGGTGTGCNCTCTATTAAAATTTTGTTTAATGATATATAAAATATGAGTTGATACAATATTTCATATAAGATGAGTACAAATAATATATTGAGAGATGGATCCACATTGCTTATTGTGATGCCCCTTCCCCGGGCTAGGATTTGCAATTTTTCTATTAAAATTAAAGTATATAGAGAGTTTTGCTCTCATTAGATGATTAATCTTGTCCCCACTAATTAACTAACCTTACTTTCACTCTAAAATAAAAAAAATTATTAATAAGAAAAAATTTATTATTTTATTTTTTAATGCACTCATTACATGGCATAAATACTATACATTTCAATAACTACTACATTTAACAAGGCGAAGGCAATTCACTTAGCTCAATTTTTCTATCCAAATTTTCTTTTACTCAGCTTATGGTAATTGAGCCACGTTGTTTATCAGGAAAAAAAGAGCTTATGGTAATTAATAGTAAATTTTTTAAATTAGACGTGTATTTTGATGATTGATTCTCAAATTTAAATGAGATTAGTGGCCTTGCTCAAAATTCATTCATTTGAGACTAGAAAGCACATCATTTATTCATTGATATTTTTTCTTTTCAGTTTAACTTTGGTCTTGTCAATAGAAATTGCATTAGTTACAAGGATTTTTTTTTGTCATGAATATCATAAAGAATAAATTCATAATTGTAAGGCCTAGAGATGAATGATTAAAAAATTATAAGATCACAATAATAATTAAAAGATCATTCAACTACGTTTACAAAAATGAGAAAAAGACAATAATTAATATATTTTGTCATGTTTAAATGCAATGTAAAATTACTTTTTTTGCTTAATTAATTTTACACTCACAACCTAAATGTCATGAATCTTTTTTTTATTTTGGTTGGTCAGGAAGTGTAATTTCCTTTGAGGCTTTGAAATTATAAAAGTGGATATATCTCTCCAACAAAGTCTTTTTCCATATATGCGGCAAAAAATCCCAAAATATCATCAATCTATCTATCAATATATGTGAAAATTTTCCCCCTGCAACAAAAATATTTCTGGCTCTGAATTTAACTCTTCCATTTGTATTTATAGATACCACAATATTGTATAACTTAAATAAAATAATAATAAACAAAATATATCGTCTTCGACTTACGGCCTCGGGTAGAACCCGTTAACCCGGAACCGGGAACAGCTACCAATTTGGGGAAGAACGCAAAAGAAATCACTCTTCTTCCTCTCTATCACTGTTGCGCTCTATTCCCTAATCCTTCACTCACTCTCTTCTTCTTCTTCTCTGCTCTCTCAATATGGCAAATCGAAACCCTCCTCCTTTGTCCTTCCTCCACTCCCTCGCCCTATTCTCAATACTCTTCCTCTTCCTCTTCCTCGCCAAATCCCCCCTCGTCCACTCCGATTCCCATTTCGAAGGCTTCGAAGCCGAAGACGACGACGACTTCGATGAACCTTCCATCGATCCCGCCACTCTCCGCACTCCTCCCTCCCAGCCCCTCACCACCAAGCTCACCCCTACCGAACCTAAATCCGAACCCAATCCCAGCCCCAACCCCCATCCAGACTCCGATCCTAAATCCCAACAACCCTCCGATCTCCCCAAACCTCAAACCACCACCACCACCGCCTTCGATTTCTGGGACGAGGACGAATTCGAAGGCCTCCCCGTCGACACCACCGCCGTTCCCCCCGCCGCCGATCCCAATTCCAACGACAACAACGCCTCCTCGGATGATCCCGCCGCCGCTCCCGCCGCTCAAGAAGCCGCGGCTAAGACTCCGCGATCCTTCACCGTGGAGATCGTCTGCGTGAGCTTCCTCGTGATGTTCGCGATCAACTACTTCACCGGGAAGCGCGAGAACGAGAACATAGCGCTCTCCTGGGCGGCGCAGTTCGCCGCCAAGGACTCCATCTTTGAGAAGAATTTCAGCTTGTTAGGGATCGGCGACGGCGGCGACGACGCGCCGTTGCTGCTGAAGGAAGGGCAGACGACGTTCAAGTTCTATGCCAGCGGGAGGAGGTACTGCCAGGGGCTGCTGGCGACGCTGGAGCTGAAGAGCAGGCACGACCTCATCGCCAGGATCTACAACATGGTGGTCCCCTGCAAGGACGAGATCAGCTTCGAGGTTTACATGAACGACGACGCCATGGACCACGTGGTGTTCGCCATGGCGAGGAAGAAGGCGGCGAAGGTGATGCACAAGGACTTGAAGGACTTGCAGAGGTTCGCGAGCTTCGTGTCTGCCCCCAACAATGGGAAGAAGTGGGTTTCTGACGACTTGGCTGTTATTTCTGAGTCCAAGGAGGTCTCTGGTGACTTGATCACTGATGCTGTCATTGATCAGGTTTCGTCTTTATCGATATATATATCATTGATGCTGATATTGATGTTTGATTATTTCTAATTTCTAGCTTCTTTTTTTTTTTTTTTATGTAGTTTGAATTTGTTTGATACTTTGATTTGATTAGTGCCAATTTCGCTCTTGATGTGCATTGAACATTTAAACTGCATTAGGAGAGGAAGAGGAAGAGACTTTGTTTTTCATATGTTCTATCTTTAGATTCTAACTCTAATTGATACAGATTATGGTGTGCATATGCCTATTGAACATTACTCTTGCTGGAAAATGTTTTATGATATGTATTGATCAATTCAATACTACTTATTCAATCTAGAGCATGATTATTGTTAACTAATCCTTTACTCGGATTCGGGTGCCCACTGGTAGTTATTCTCTCTATTCTGTNATATATATATATATATATATATATTATGTGGTAGTTGCGGTACCGGTACTTCTACTGCTGCTACAAATAACGCATTAATAATGTGGCCAATTATTTTTTAGAGGAATACTATATGTTATGCATTCTTGCTTTTCTCTGATATAATTTGATATCCTCCTTCCACAAACTTCTTCTCACTCCATTGGTAGTGCGTAACTGTGTATTAGTTGCATATTTTCCTGATGCCATGTGTGAACTGTTAGTGCACAATTTTTCATTTTTCTAACTAGTACTTCATTTCATATGGCTTCATTTGACACTTGCAATCATATTTTAAGATTATGTGGATTCTAAAGTTTATTATTATTATATTTTTTATGCATAATGTGTTTCTTGGATCATCTGCACAGTTCTCATTGCGCCAAAGTTCAGTTTATTCCATGGACTTAAGTGAGATGTTATATACTTCAGGTTTTTGGTGACAAAGCTTTTGAGAAATTTGGAAAAGGCTTAATTTCATTGCATTTCTCTGACCAACACCCTGGAAGACACAAGAAGGTGTTGTTGTTCAAGTTTGTGCTTCCTGCTGCTAAAAATATGGCTGATATGACCAGACTGGTGGCTCTTGTTCCTTACTATATTGACTTGATTGGAAGATATAAACTAAGTCCTCAGGTGGGTTAATTTACTCTATCATGTTACCAATGTACGCTTGGCTTGTGATTTATAAGCATCTTGTCTTTGGTCCTTGATTGACTGACCCGTGTGCGTAATTCAGGCTCGGTCTAAGACAGAGACTGCCAGACAGAAGGCTGCTCAAGAGGCACAAAAGGAACTCCGGAATGCCCAACAAGAGGCCATGCAGAGAAGAAAGGCGGAGAGGAAAAAGATGATGGAGGAGGCTGAGGCAAAGCTCGGCGCAGAGGCTATTAGAAAGAAGGAGGCAAAGGAGCGTGCTCGTCAAATGAAAAAGGCAATGCCAAGGATGAAAATGACCCGTGGTGCTTAGTTTTTTGAATGTTGCCAAGTTTGATGGTTATAATTGAAGGCCATTCCCCCACCCCACGTTGTAGTTGGGTGCCTTGCCTTTTGTAGAATTATGGCAATGTACTTTGGTAGTTGGCATTTCCTCCTAAGCTAAGCTAGATAGGCATGGCCACGACTTGGTGGATTTTGAATGTACCAAAATTTCGCTTTTAGAGACAATTATCTGCTCTCCTGGTGACGACTTAAATCCACTTTTTCGTAGTTTCTTGTTGACAAGGTTGTATTCACATTTTCATTTTTTGTGACAGCATGCTGAAAATGCATGCTGTGACAAATGCCTAAACGAACCTGCTTATTTATTTTAGTTGAATTTTCTTTTTAACCGGCTATTTCCCCTATTAACCCGTGTTAAGTGGTCCATATGTTTTGTTTGGTGCTGAGGAAGGTCTAGAGTCCCTAACAAACAACAGGTCTAAGTATGGACACACCAGCTAAATAATCTAAATAATAGTTCCACACCCTATGGGAGGAATGGTCAATATATTTTATATTAGATTACACAGAGTAGTTTCCTGTAAGAATAAAATGTTATTTACATTTTTTAACTGTAATCTTTTATTGCTTTGAGGTCTTGGGGAGGCCAAAGTCAAGCTTAGAATCAACACAGAAACTTAGTAAGGAGTGGAGTGAATTTTCATAATTTGGGAATTAATATGAGCAATATTGCCAATTACAAAAATGAAGGTTTAAAAAGCATAATGTCAAACTCAAAATGGTTTAATTTATCAACATTGAACTTCCTGTACTTTACTCAGGAAGAAAGGCATATAAAAAAAACACATAGCTCAAAGACTTGAAAGGCATAATTGAAAAAAAAAAAAA
>QANU01029220.1:863525-881277 GCA_003254905.1 Nissolia schottii
TATGTCCACATTAATTACTATTAGTCATTCTCTCACATAATTAATATTCTAATTTTATTATTTATTTCTCTCTCATAGACATTGTACTAGTATATAATATAATGTATAAATTGATTAAATATACTAATTTGGTTATATACAGTAATTTTTTTTAACAATACAGAGTAATTGAGACAACCTATTATCTAGTAATTAAATAAAATTAATATTATGTAATTGAGACAACCTATTTTTTTAACCAACGGGAGTTGGTCAAAGTTGGTAAGCGGTCCCGAGTTCGTAGCCAAGTTAAGCCTTGAATACATGGTAGGTAGCCTAAAAAAAACAAGATTACATTTTTTATTTTTTATTTTATAAAATTATATTTTTATGTAAGGATTTCGTAAATCCTTTCAAAGATTACGTATGTATTTTAAAAATTATATATATATATATATATTTTTATTTATGTTATTCTATACACTTTTTCGATAATTATATCTACGTAAACATCAACCTCTATGAGAATTATATTTATGTAATTTTTTTTAGGAGGGAGAAATAAATAATAAAAACAGAACATTAATTATGTGAGAGAAAGATGAATAGTAATTAATGTGGACACAACGAAAATTATAAAATTACCCATAAATAGGAGGAAGTGAATTTTTGGACTAAAGTGAAATATGGAGGATGCTAAGCGTGGATGTTAGCAATCCCCTGTATAGATAGAGTAATTAGAAGTAGATAATGGATAATAGATAATTATGTGTGTTGATATAGGTATTGATTTGTTTAGAGATGATATCTTTTGTGCAATTTAGTTTTCTTTGGTACGTACATACTTCTCCTAGAAGAAAAACAAAAAAGATAGTTATCATACATATGTTGCCAGAGCTAGATATGGGATAAGGCAATCGGCAACTAGCACAACTGAAACAGAAATACTACCCTACTTTATGTTGTTTTGAAGAATTTATCTTTATTCAAAAGTTAAATAACTTTTTTGTGTTGAAAGTTAAAACTAACTTAAAATTAATTTAAATAAAATTTCAAATTCTCGAGAGAGATAAAGACAACATAAAATTGATTTTTTTAAAAAAGTAGATTTTAGGCTAAAGTTAGATAAGATAAATTTTTATAAAAGATTTAGTTAGTTATCAAACTAAATTTATCTAAAAGCTTACCCTATCATATCTACTTATTTGATTTATGCATCAAGATATGTCAAAGTTTCATTAGTAATCATATATTTTCCGTCTCTATAAATAAAGCACACTCTCTTATGATCAGTGTACATAATCTTTTTCTCTATTTGAGAGAGAGAGAGAGAGAGAGAGCAAAGATGCAGAGGAAAGAAAGCACAATGAATAAGAAAGCTCGTTTGGCTTTGGTGGAAGAAGTTGTGTCCAGGCTGAAGCACGCAACGTTACATTTCAAGCGCCACTCCAAATTGACGAAAGTGTTGTCTCTGCTTGCACCACAATACTTTACCGCAGGAGAGTTAATTCAAGTTAAGGATGATATTTATCAATTGCAACAACAACAACAACAATCTGCACGTTCACGAAGCACAACAACAGAGAAGACACCGACGCCGACCCAGCCGCCAAAGAAGAAGAATAATAATAAAAGGTGTCGCCCAAATGGCGAAGAGAGCTCTCAACCAAGGAAGAAGAAACCAAGGCAGAGTAATAATAAAAGATGTCGACAAAATGGTGAAGGGAGCTCTCAACCAAGGAAGAAGAAACAAAGACAGAGTAATAATAACCCATTAGCTCCACCACCATATTTGTCAATTGAATTCCAAAACCGAATCGAAGTGTTGAATGGAAGGGACGTCAAATTTCTTTTACACAAGACATTGACTAACACAGATGTTAGTCTAACCCACACTCGCCTTTCAATGCCGATAGGTCAAATAAAGTGTGAGTTTCTTTATGAAAGAGAGAAAGAGATATTGGAAGAAGGTGAAGGTTTAGAAGTTACTGTCATGGACCCTGGCTTGAGAGAGTTCGATATGATCTTCAAAAAGTGGAACATGCGGTCAAGTACTTACAATCTCATTTCAAATTGGAAAGCAATTTTAGGCGCAAATAAAAACTTTTTAGAAAAGCATCAACTTTACATATGGTCTTTCAGGGTTCATGACAAACTTTATATTATATTGAATAATTAAAATTTCTAATTTTGATCATGTTGCATTTACAAGTAGAATTGTCTCATCTATGCATGAAGATAAAGTTGCAATGGCTTGAGAAGTTATAAGTTTTATGTTTTATGTTTTGATATTCACCTTATATTTTGGGTGTTTGGGGATCCTTGTAATGAATAAAACATGATGACTCTAAACGATTTTTTTTATGGCCCGCTTTATGTTTTATTTTAGACTTTTATAATTAGGAGGATATGTGAATATGTAATGCCTTATGATCTAGAAGTTATGAATATAAATTCTTAAAAGGAAGTTCCCTCCCGTGAAAACACCATACATTGAATTCTCCTTTTTATAATTAGGATGTTATGTGACGGCGAAAGAATTGTATGAGATAAAATACTTATGTTGGACCACTAATATATTGGGATAACGGTTGTGTTTGACACAAATTTATGTGGAAAAATCATAATTGATAGTTTATTATTATTATTATTATTATTATTTTGAGAGATTTGTATTTTAATTTTATTAATCATCAAAATATTTGAGATTATTTTGATTGATATGATAGAAAAATATGAGAGTAATTCATTTAATAAAATAAAAAGTATATTATTAATTATGATGATTGAAGTTGTAATTAGTTTATTATCTTATAAATATTGTTGTTGGCTCATAAATACCTATAAGGAGAATTGGTTGGGCCATGAGCAAAAATGTGATGAGCCTTAGTGATATAAGTGTAAGATCCTTGGTAGAGGGTTAACAACTTTGTCCTCAAAAGTTGTTATGATGGAGAGTTTGCAATTTTGGTCGTACCAAAGTTATCTATTAATGAATGTAATTTTGCTCCCAAATCTAATAAATTTAGTAACTTTTTATACATGAATATAGAAAATTAAGGCCAAACCACGTAATCTTGTGTGGTTGAGGAAATTTTTTTCAACATTAATTCATGGTCAGTACAAGACCATATAAATATATTAGCGCAAGTTTCCTATTTCTAAGTTCTCAATGTTTTTTTTTCTTCTTGCACTGGTATCTAGATTTCACTACTAGTGAGATCAATCCTAATTCAACTTGGATATGTGTTCCTGACACAAGTTTTTCCTTCTCATATTTTGAACATGAGTTTTTTTATTACTCGATCAACCTTATGTTGGTTTATATGTTTGTTTGTTTGAGTTTTGTTGATTGGAACTTAGAAAATGCATTTTATATGAATATAGTTTTGAATGGAGAGAGACCTTTGACAAGGAGATCCTTTGTCACCATTTTTCTATGTTTTGGTGGGTGAGGTTCTCAATAAACTTTTGAGGAGAGCAACAAGTCAGACATGATTTCCAGTCTTAAAGTGAGTCAAAATGAGATATCATTTGCAATTTGTAGATGACACAATTATTTTTTGCCCAGAACCAAAAAAGGTTATTAAGAATTATAAAAGGATTTTCTCGTTTTGGTATTATTTAAGGTCTCTAGATTAATTATGAAAAATCAGCAATGATTCCATTGAATTGCAAGGAGGGTTGGTGATAACTAGCATTTTTGTGCTCCGATTGATCTTCACATTCAGTGTTTTGGACCTCCAAAGAATTTAATAAATCAATTTTGGTTTGAAGAAATAAATTGGGCATTTAAATGTATTGGAACCATTTTTTTGTGACAAATTCGGCCTTGATGCAGTAGTTAGATCATTACTTGAGCTTTACATGTGCAATTGACGTCATGTTTTTATTTTGTAGTAAAGCAAATTTAATGGGATACAAAGTTAGAGAAGAAACTAAGAGCGGATTCCATCATCTTGAGGCAGTGGGCCAGATTAGAGATGTGGATGGCCTTTGAATGGTGTTTAGACCATAACTTCTTGCATTTTAAAGCTAATTCATGTAGCATTCATTTTAATCAACAGTTCGCTATTGGGAGTTGCAATTTTTGGAATCAAGAGAGCAACCAAAGAGTCACACTTTAGTTGACTATTTAAGAAGCTTTAGAAACTCGAACAAATGGTAGTTTTTGTCTTAGGGTAATTTTGCATCAAATAAACACTTTCTATTTTCTTTTTTGTGTTCTTATTGTTGTTCATTTTTCTTCATTTCCTTTTATTAATTTTTCTAAATTTATTTTATAATATGCTAGCTAAACTCCTCAAACCAATTCAGATCTCAAGATTTTGTGAGCTTTGGTTTGAGGCCGTGTTTTAATATATGATTTATAATTCAATTTCTTTTTCTTCTCCTTTAAAATTCTTAATTTCCAAATTAATATTTTAATTCATTAATTTGGATTATATTTTGGTTTGAGAAAAATAATGAATTTTAGATTGAAATTCAGGTTGCTTGACGCAAGGATATAAATTGAAATAAGTCTAATTTGCAATTGTGTGATAACATGTTTATGCATGACTTTTATCGATCATATTCTGAGTGATTGTCCCGTGAAGAGAGTCAAAGATTAATTTTAGAATTCTAAGTTTGATCCAACCAACAATTAGATTATAATCAATCTTTAGACTTATGATAACCATTGCAAGAAATTATTTATTGTTGGTCCAAATGTGTGGGTGAAGAATAGAGTTATCGGACGATGTCCCCCATCCTCAACCTTGAATTGGTTATATGAGATTATGTGGCTAGTTTGGATGGTTCCAACAAGAGAAACTAAGGTAGCATTTAATTCCTGTCAATAAAAGACATATAGTAGAGCGGAAGTAATATGTATTTTACATCTTTCCTTTTTGAATATACAAAAATTAGTTTAAAAATTATTCTCAGACATATGTCTCATGTGTCTTTTCTTCTAATAGAGTACAAAAATTAGCTTCAAAATAGTTTTGAGACTAGGATAAATTGTTAAGTTTGTTGTCTTCATCCCTTTTCCTTAACATGTCTCTATCTTCATAGTCTTTAATTCATTTGTCTCATGATAAAAATTAAATGCTACCTAAATTGCCAATGTAAAACTTTGCTTCTTCACAAAGTGAGGCCAACCTGTTGGCTGCATCCTACTTTTGGGCCCATTTAAAAATAGTTTGGTTCATTTTTTTTACCCAGCCGGGTAATCTTGACATCAAGCACTACTTCTGTGTAAATCTCCCAGTGTAATGTACAATATATACCTTTCACCCGAATTGATCTGATTTTTTTTTAATTCGTGTGTTAAAGGAAAACAGCATTAGAAATCGAAGAAGGGAAGTACATCTAAAATGATCTAATAACGCAAAATGCTTAGCCTCAAAAGGCATCCTCAACCACACAAAATTGCATGAGCTTTGATGAAACTTGCATGTAATTCTTAAATTGCAAGAAAAAGTTACTGGTGAAACTTACCCACATGCTGGCAAGAAAAAGTCCGACATTGTGAGGATAGTAGTTTACAATCCCTTGTTAGAGCACCCACATGCGGATATGCACAATTCCTATTATTGATCTATGTCATTTTATTTTGATTTTAGTATCAAACGTAACCTAAGATAAAAACATTTGAAAAATTGAGACAAATAAAAAGGACTTAAAGATTACGTTTAGTATCAAAGACAAAATAAGAAAACAGAGACATAAATTTTTTTAATCCCAATTTTAATAAGGTGCAAAAAATACAAAAATTTTATGTCCTCATGTCTATGTCCTCTTGTCGCACCCTTAGTACCAAATGCAGCCAAAATTGTTTGTCTCAAAACAATTCTTAAATTAATTTCTATACTTAAAATAAAAAGGTCGCCAAAATGCGTCACTACAAAGAAGGACTCTACTCTAGAGCCCTTCATTGTCTTTAGAATGTCCACATATGTTATCCCCCAACCTGAGCTTCCTCTGTCCTGCGTCTCCCCCGTCGCTTGGCACCATTCCCCCCCCACCCCCACACAACAGAGCCCCTCAAATTCCACAGTTTCTCTCTAGTTTTCGTGCAATCTCTAGGAATATCTTTTGCATAAGGGTGTGTTTGTGAATTTTGTTTTGGAGAAGAATGAAGAGGGATTAAATACATGTTAAAATCATGATTGAACCCTTCAAAACCTTTCATTTCTCTCCAAAACAAAACTCGCAAACACACCATAAAAGAAAATTTGAATTTATCCACAATAGTCTACTACTTAGGAGTGTTCATAACCCAGTCCGGCCCGAAGCATTTGGGCCGAATTAGGTTGGGCCGAATCGGGCCCAATTTAAAAAAAACCTCTAAAAAAAATCGATTGTAATTCATTCTGGGTTTGGGCCTAGCCTCGGGCCACCCGGGCCTACCCTGCGGCCCGTATACTATATTATTATACATTTTTTACATTTTTTTCCTTCATAATTACAATCTATTCCCATAGGTTCTGCACTTCTGGTTCATTTTTCTTTTCATCTCTTTCAGCCCAATTGGTTTTTCTCAGCCCAATTTTATTAAGCAGCCCAAATGTCTTTCTTCATTGGCTTGTCTCAATTAGCCCTCATCTCACTAGCCGACTCACTAGCCCTCATCTCACTCTTCTCAATTTTCATTTCTGAAATTCATAGTTCATCTTCAGAGACTGTGAGTTCAGACCCTAAACCCTCGCCGCGCCTCCGCGCCTCGCCGCACCGCCTCGCCTCGCCTCGCCTCCCGCGCCTCCCGCGCCTCGCCTCGCCTCGCCTAGCTGCACACTCGTCGTCCCTTGGTAAGCCACTGTTTCAGTGTAATTTGATTGTTTTTTTTTTTTTTTTTTTTTTTCCCTTTTTCCTTCGTCATTTTTGGATGAACATTCTGATGAGTGATGATCAATGATTGCTTGGATATGAGGTTAGCTGTGGTTTATACCAGACTTACCATTTCCGAATAATTTTGCAAGATATTTAAGATCACTTCATTTCGGGTGGTGGTGGTGTTTTATTTTGCATCTCATCTTGGTAGCATGATCTTTTGGTAGCAACATATGGGTAGGGTTTCAAATGTTCCCCTAAAAAGGGGAACATTGAAAGTGAACCCATTTTGGACAGTTGATAGTAGTAGGATTTTGATCCAATGGGTTAAAATGAAGGTGGTGGCTTAGTGTGGGTTATGGTGGAGGGTTGTACACCGGTTGGTAATGGGTGTACTGTGAGAGGGGCTTAAATTTTGGAGGACAAAATGCTTGATGACCTGTGAAATTACAAATAAGGAACTAGACAAGGAATTGTTGTAGTTTTATAAGAAGTGATATATTTGGACTGAAAAGATTAATATTAGTATTTAATTAATCAATTTGGCATCTCTAAATAAAATTTAGAGTGGGTAAATTTTATATCTCATTTACACATGTCGTTTTGTTTATTATTGATTTTGTTTAATAAATCCTCACATTGACCACCATCCACAACCACCATGAGACCCACCACCGTAGCAACCTGCAAAGAAACAGAGCCAATCACACTCACTAGACAGGAGTCAAAAACCACCACTCAGCAAACACCTCACCCATGTAACCAAACAGAAACCCAAGAAAGGAAGGAAAGCAGAAAAACCACACAAGGACCTAAAACCAACCACCCAAATCAGCAGCACCACCACCACACCAAACCCCATCAACCTCACTTTACCAACACACTCATGCAACCAAGAGAGACACAGAGAAATTCAGGAGAGGAGTATACATAGAGATCGAACCCAAGAGAGAGAGGAGTCACGTAGGGAGTGAGGGTGCCACCGCTGGCCACCGGCCATGGAGGCAGCAACCCTTAAGACCGAGAGAGAAGGTAGACTAAGAGAGTGCGAGCTCGAGGAAGAGCCCGTGAGAGAGGGAGAGTGGTAGTCGAGAGGGACGGGTGAGGAAAAGAGGCCAACCAAGAGGGAAGCAATGGCGCCACCACCTACGGCCTGTCGTGGCGGCGGTGCCGGTTTCTGTGAGAAAGAAAGAAGAAAGAACAAGAGGAAGAAAGAAAGAAGAGATATGGAACCCGAAGAAGGAATTTAGCTGAGGTTATAAGTGTCTTTTGCTGCATTTTTTTTAATCCTTTAACCTCTTTCACTTGTTATCAACAATCAAAATGGTTTCACTTTCAATGTTCCCCTTTTTTGGGAGAACATTTGAAACGCTACCGCAACATATGATAATATTTTATTTGTTCACATTATATTAGTGGTGAGGTGACTAACGTTCCATTTGCATCTTCTTGGGCACCGGAAGCGAGAGAATTACCTTATCAACATAATATTAACCTATACTTGAATAACATTGGACTTTTAGGAATAAAATAAGAAGAAAAATACTAAATTTTATTTATAGGTTAATAAGGTAGATCTTTAAAACATTTTTCGTATAACTTTATAGTATGAGAAATTCTTTTATATATCACAGTGTAAAAAGAACCATGTACTACATGGAGTATATATCATTGATTATTCTTGAGAAAAGAAAAAGTGATAGAAGAAAATAATGATCAATAGTGTATATCCTATATTATGCGTAATTCTTTTTACATCATGGTGTATATAAAAAAAATTCTCATTTAGTAGATTGAGAAATCTACACAGGAGTAGTGCCTGATGTCAACAGAAATGCTGACTGGGTCCAACAAAAAAAATAAGAGTAAACCATTACTACTTTTAAATGGCCCCAAAAGTATGATGGAACCCAACAGGCCAGGCCAGGCCCATCAATTGGTTCATGAGCTACGTTTCCAAAAGCAGTGTGACCAGGGTAAAAATATTGGCTACCTATAATAAGCCCATGCTATGGATTTAAGGATTTGAGTGAATAATATTGTTTATTAAAATACGGAAATACAGTCCTATTATGTACGTCATAAAAAATACTCGGTGCGTATAAAAAAAATATTATCAAACATATATATAAATGATATTAAACACATATTTTTGCATATATATGCTAATATAATTTTATCTAATATTTATAACTGGAGTATAATTATTGATTCCATTGTATTTGATAAGTGGCGATCGGACTCGGATCCTATACGAGGTCTCCTTCCTCCACTCTTTTAGGGTTCCTATTTTTTGTTCTTATGTTCTTGCGTGCGTGTTAAGACTCGTCTCTGTTGATTAGTTAATTTGTAGTGAATGGATTTTGTTGATGGATTACAGTTTTTGTGCCTGATTATGGAATCTGTTCTTAGTTCTCATATGCATGACATTGCTTGTTGATGATTGCAGCGAGCGAAGACATGGCGGGTGCATTTTGGGGGACTAGGGTTTTGGAGATTGTGAAGAAGCATGATTCTGGAGGACTCGTTTGGAAGAGGATCAAGCTCACCACCACCCGTAAAGCCAATGCCAAGAAGCGTCTCCTCCGCGTTTGGCAGGTATTCTCTGTCTCATCCATCCTAGTTAGATAACTTACTCTCTCTAACAATAGAAGCATGTGTGGCTGCAGAAAACAAAGTACATAGTGTTCTATGACTGTTGCACTTATGCTTTATCTAATCACTTCTCTCATCTTGGTGATTCTATTGAAGTATTACATAATTTAGTTCTTTCCCTAACTTGCTATTGTGCATATTTGGTATCTCGTTCTCAAATTGATTTTTGTAACTAATCGAATTAGTTCATTATACATAGAGAAAATGTTCAAGGATGTTTATTTGTTTCTTCATCATGTTTACACAACTATCTTGCTGCTAACAGACACTATGCCTCCCATGCATGCCTATTTTGTTCTGTTCCATTTACGTCTGTACTGTCTACTTCTTGTTTGTCTCTTTTATTTATAAAGAAAGAAAAATAATTGTGACTTGTGTCCGTCTTCCATCATTAATGGCTAATGTTATGACGTGCATCATTTTGTTGGAAGAATGAAGCTGTCCTGAGGGCATGTTCTGAACCACCTCCTTCGAACAGTTCTACCAGCAGTGCAGATAAAGCTCACGGCAATGTCACAAAGAGTTGTTAAGTTGAAAATGAAGGGCATGCTGATCTTGGATGATTTTAGGTCTATTTGAAAGTAATTAGTGTTTTAGGCTCCCAATTCCAAAATATTTCTTTGCTCAGACCGTTGTTGCAAACATTGGCAGGATGCTTCACTTAGCCGCTGGTTTACATTTTGTTTTCCTCAAGAGAGAAACAAGTTTTTGCTCGTTCTTTTCTTATGGGTGCAAAACCAGTGAACTCCATGACTACTTTTAGTGCCTGAGCTACATGAAAAGCATGACTAACATCTGTAATATGCAAAGATCATTATTTTATCTTGGTGGTTGTTCAAGTTTCTGGGCAATTTTATGAATCAAGACATGTGCGTGTTCCAAGTCCATTGCTGCTATTTTGATTTTGGTACAGCAGCCATGTGAATTACATGCAGAAGTGGCTTGGGTTTGTTTTTCTTTTGGTTTTGAACATGATTTATCTGTCTTGCATGCTGCATATATATCATGATCCCTGTAACTGAATATGTTGAGAATTGTGGAATGTTCACTTATTGTCTGGTTGAAACTTTAAAAATCAGGCATGTCTTCCAATCTTGGCATCAGAATGGGAGAAGATTCTATATTGGGCCTTATAATGTTTCTGGGTTCTTTCTTAGGTTCAGAACATGCCCTCAAGACAGCTTCATTCTTCCAACAAAATGATGTTATACTCATCTCTCTGATAGGATCTGAGTCCGATCGCCACTTATCAAATACAATGGAATCAATAATTATACTCCAGTTATAAATATTAGATAAAATTATATTATCATATATTTGCAAAAATATGTGTTTTAATATCAATTATATAGATGTTTGATAATATTTTTTTATATGCAACGAGTCATTTTTTATGATGTACATAATAGGACTGTATTCCCGTATTTTAATAAACAATATTATTCACTCAAATCCTTAAATCCATAGCATGGGCTTATTATAGGTAGCCAATATTTTTACCCTGGTCACTGCTTTTGGAAACGTAGCTCATGGACCAATTGATGGGCCTGGCCTGGCGTGTTGGTTTCCATCATAGTTTTGGGGCCATTTAAAAGTAGTAATGGTTTACTCTTGTTTTTTTTGTTGGACCCAGTCAGCTTTTCTGTTGACATCAGGCACTATTCCTGTGTAGATTTCTCAATCTACTAAATGAGAATTTTTTTTTATATACACCATGATGTAAAAAGAATTACGCATAATATAGGATATACACTGTTGATCATTATTTTCTTCTATCACTTTTTCTTTTCTCAAGAATAATCAATGATATATACTCCATGTAGTACATGGTTCTTTTTATATTGTGATATATAAAAGAATTTCTCATACTAAAAAGTTATACGCAAATGTTTTAAAGATCTACCTTTATTAACCTATAAATAAAATTTAGTATTTTTCTTCTTATTTTATTCCGAAAAGTGTCCAATGTTATTCATGTATAGGTTAATAATATGTTGATAAGGTGATTCTCTCGCTTCCGGTGCCCAAGAAGATGCAAATGGAACAATAGTCACGTCACCACTAACATAATGTGAACAAATCAAATATTATCATATGTTGCGGTAGGATTTCAAATGTTATCCCAAAAAAAAGGAACATTGAAAGTGAACCCATTTTGATTGTTGATAGCAAGTGAAAGAGGTTAAAGGATTAAAAAAAATGCGGCAAAGACACTTTTCAATGACATGTGCTTTTTTGTACGGATAATGTGGGGCCAAGACTTTTCAATGAGACGCGGATTCAAAACACCATGTGCAATTTGTATATCTTGTTTTTCACGCTGATTCCAAAACGACTAAGACTAAAAAACAAAAACAAAAAAGAAATTATTACCAAGAAAAATAACTTGTTTTTTTACCAAGATTAGGTGGAGCTTCAAATCTCAATAATTAAGGTAGTGTTTGGTAAATTGGAAGGAAAGAAATTATTATTTTTTGTTTGGATGTCAAAAGAGTGTGGAAGGAAAGAATGAATAGTGTTAAAAAACACATAAGACCGGTAATTTTTTTTTCCTGCTAGTGAAATGGTAATTTTGTTGCTAATTTCAATATCACCCCTACTAATTTGTGATTGAAATAACTTTTTATAATGACCCAGAGATAAAATTGTCATTTAACAACATTATCCTTCTATTTTCTTTCTTCTTATTTTTCTTTCATCCAAACATAATTATAAAATATACAAATTCACTCATTTTCTTTCTTCTTATCTTCTTTCCTCTCAATTTCATTCCTTTGCTAAACACACCCTAAATGTTTGCAGCTATGATTGACCCAAAAGTATGAGATCACCATTCACCAACAAGCAAATAGATACTAGCTGTTAGCTAGCTAGAGTGTACCCAATTTTTTTTGCTTCACAAAGTTGTCTTCCAAAACTTTTAATTTTGATTTCAAACGACATTTTGCTCAACTTTTTAAATAAAATCTTTAAGAAATGGATATAAAAGTTTATACCCAAATCTGACCCTAGCCAGCTGTAAAGAAAATGAATGATTTAAATGTGCCCCAACTATAATCATGAATGAAATGCAAATAAAATCAATCAAAACCAAGAGGGAAAAGGAAGAAGTCCAATAATTTTTTTTAATTAATATATAACATTCACAGTTTCATATTGTCTTATAAAAAAGTTAGTGGAGTTTTTAATTATTAGGCGCTCAACTTATTTTCTATTTTTTTATTTTGATAATTATAAAAATATTAACAAAACGTTGAAACAGAGTAAAATAAAAAGGATATAGTGTGTTTATAATTATGAGTTATTATAAACCAAAATTAGTTCAACTCAAATAGAAGATAAAAACAAGATTAATTGTATTAAATAGTTTTACATTGTCATCCATTCATGTGATATTATTTGGAAGACTTTTAAAGTAGTAAGAGAAAGACTTAATTGATTTTACTTATGTGTTAGTATACAATTAGATGACAATGTAAAACTCTTTTACACTTACCGTAAATATAAATTAATCCACAAAAAAAATTCTAAACTTTTCAAATATAAATTAATCCTATATTGTCAATTCATTGGCTTGGATTATTCTCAAATTAATTACCATGTTCACCACGTTTTTATAAGACACGCAAGCAGATCTATATATCATCCAACAACACAATGAACAAAATATGGTTGGTTGTTGAGAATTGAGGGGGGAAAAAAGCAATTCAATATGATGACGCGTGAACACATCATTTTCCTTCAAATTTTATCCATCCATAAAGTGTAGAAAACATAACATCTTCTTAACACTTTATGCCACAATTCTGCCTATATATTTATAGTTCATTGTAGTGTTGCTTACT
This sequence comes from Nissolia schottii, assembly GCA_003254905.1. Taxonomy (NCBI): domain Eukaryota; kingdom Viridiplantae; phylum Streptophyta; class Magnoliopsida; order Fabales; family Fabaceae; genus Nissolia; species Nissolia schottii. The sequence continues at coordinate 876,821 of QANU01029220.1, forward strand.
CAGAAGCAGCAACATCACAATTATACATATACTTTCCTTTTGATTGAGTGTGAGAGATAGTGTGTGAGAGAGAGAGACTGAGAGATTTTAGTGCAAGTTTTTGAGAGGAACAAAGAGATGGAAAATGTGATGCCTCTGCCTCTCCTTTCACTGAACCATGTTTCGTTCGTATGCAAGAGTGTGAGTGAGTCTGTGAAATTCTATGTCAATGTGCTGGGATTTGTGCTCATCAAGAGGCCTTCTTCTTTCAAATTTGAAGGGGCTTGGTAAGTTCTCACAAACCACTCTTTCATATATAATTTTTCATATTTTTAGTTTCATTCTTCTTTTTTTCCTTCTTTAGTTTTTTCCATTAAATTTCTTTTAGAGACTTTAACTAGACATAACTAATATGGATCCAACATTGTTGAAGTCCCAATAATTTTTGCATCTACTTAATTGCCGACTTGGCTGTTCAATGAAATATCTAAAATAAACTAACAAGGTCATACTTCATACATAAAAGAGTCCACAAATGAATTAAAGTGATCACACTCTTAAGTTTTTCTTTGAAATTTCATGGATCTACTTAGCCAATAATAGTACACACTTGTGTTCCTGTTTTGTCATGAACGTTTTTCTTCAAAAAAATGTACATCCTTTTAGAATTAGGAAAACACTTCTTACAAAAAAAGAAGGCACAATTACACAATTTATATTAGTATATTTTGATTCTTGTAATAAATTTTTTTATTTTAGAATAAAAAAAAAAGATACATTGCCCACTCGAATTGTAAATAGGGGTGAATAAATAATTTGTAGTGAAGAACATAGTACTAGTTGCACATTAATAAAAAAAAAAATATAATACTAGTTGCACATGTATCTAAATAGAATGAGACATGCCTTAAATTTTTTTTTTAAATATAAATATAATACTAGGAAGTAACATAACAGCTTATAGATTATGGGGTGAGAAGTTCTGTTGCTTATAACTTGCGCACATGGTACAATAATTTAAAACATGGTGCACAGTACAATATACAGCTCAAATTAATTCAATGCTTTGACAGCTCGGCATCTTTTCTACATTGAGGAATGTACTTGAACAATAAATTTTAATTACATATATATATAAATAACGTATATAAATATACATAAATGAAATAAGTATATATGAATTTCACATAATTATTAAATTCTATACCAACACTCAAATCTTGTTATATTTGTATATATTATTTATATATATTATCAAAATTTATTGTTGAAATAGCATTAATTAATTACACTTATGCACTAGTTTCTATCATCATAGGGACCACCGAACATGCCAACTTCACACACTCATAAAAGGCCCCCACATATGCATGAGTAAAGTTATTCTAAAAAATTTGTAATCATAACATAACTAGATATTTTACTTACATTATTGTTTTAAGAATGAATATATCATAACGTAGCTTTTTGTAATATATTGTTTCAGGTTATTCAATTATGGGATTGGAATTCACCTACTTGAGTCAGACATGGTTCCGGTGGAGAAAAGAGTGATCAACCCAAAAGAAAATCACATCTCATTCCAATGCTCAGACATGAAGCTTCTAATGCAAAAGCTAGATGCAATGAAAATTGAATATGTGACAGCAGTTGTGGAAGAAGGTGGTATACAAGTTGATCAGCTATTCTTCCATGACCCTGATGGTTACATGATTGAAATTTGCAATTGCCAGAATCTCCCTGTGCTACCAATTTCCTCTTGTCCTTTAAAGCCACCTGTTACCAACCTTGGAAAAGTTAATCGACCACCATCTTTCTATGGTAAGCTTTAATTTCTTCATCTCCGTATAAAGAAGAAATACTTGCATGATCTTAGAGTATATTTAATACATGGCCTAAAAATATGATTAATCATTCATGATTTATTGTTTTTATATATTTTAAAAACTTTATAAATTGAACTCAATGGTTAATCATGTTCCTAGAACACACATGAGATGTGTTGCAGGAGCATGTAAGTATTTCTCCTGACTTGAACAAGCAATTAACTGATGGAAGTGATTGTTCTTAATTTGAATAATTTCGAATTTGCAGGAGAAGAAACCATGAAGATGAACTGCTCTGGAGAAGAATCATTGCTGATGATGGAGTACTTGGTGATGGATATGTTGAAGATTTCAATATGAGACTCTTATACTAGCTAGGCTAGGATATATTGGAGTTAATTTCCTTATTCATTCTCTACAAGATTTTGTGAAAGCCTTGCTATCTCTAGAGAGAACAAGGGAATGAATGTGTTAGAGAGTCAAATAGTCAATGCTATACCAAACTCATCTTGTACAAAAATCCGCTATGATATGATTCTCTTTCTTTAATTTTATGAATATCTTTTGGAAACGATTGAGACTTTATATGCTCTATTTCCTGCATTGTATATATCTCAATGGTCACTATCACCAAGTAGCCAAGAGGCCTAAGTCCATTGATTACAATTTATTTTCTACAATAACATAAGATTGGTAGCTTGGTCAACATCCACAACTTTATACAAAAGTCTAGTATAACTATTTAGGATTAGGAAATAATGGCAAAGCATTTGAAAAGTAGTTTAGTTATACAGATACATTGCATCCATCCAACACCTTGGCATACGCAAGGTGGTGGTTTGTACGTTTGTGCTTGATGTCAAGGATAGCTAACGCCACAAATTTAAGGTGGTAGACCAATTAATTAAATAGGATGGTCATTTAACCATTACAAATTAAGTGGCCATTTAAGGTCAGTTTTGGCCATTAAGTGCTTGGTGTTTGTTGGTTTTTTGCTATATGTGTATGTGTGTGTTCCATTTGTTCTCTATGTGTTCTGTCTGTTTTCCTATCTGAAAAACTCTCTTTTATCTGATCTTTCCCTCTCTTTTTATTCCTTGGATGCCTTTCTTACTTTTGTGGACTTTTCCCCTTGACATGTCACTTTCAGGGGCTGCAAATCAGGGCCCTCTACTGCCCACTCTGCACTTGTCACTATCAACCCAACCCAATGCAAGTTCATTTCACTAAAAACCTAGTATAAACGAAACCTCCTTTTCGTCCCGCTTTCCTAGACCATGATGAAGGGTCCCTAAAGTGTGCATGGTTGGTGAAGTATGCTACTCCCTCAGCAAGTTGCCAGAGGGCATATCAGAGAAGCTCTGATACCTGTCTGAGGACTGCTTGCTGCTGTCACCTGCAAGACTGCTGCGAGGGCGTATTTCTTGCTTGCTCTCTAAGCTCCCATAGCTGGCCAAAAGGCCTTGGAATGGATCCCATGACGTCTTTGGGATGTGGGACAAGGTCCAAAGCCTTCCAATCCATAACCCCTCATAGTTCTCCTTCTTGTCTCTTTGTGGACATGCTTGGGGCATACCTCATGGCACCACCCTATGTCAAGCCCTTGATATCTATGACTATACTAGAGACAAGTGTTTATGTATTTAATATTCCCAATGTTATTTTAAATACATGTGTTACAAAGGGGTCTATATCAAAAAGAAAAATGCAAATGCTAAGGATATAAAAATGGCCCATGATACCTAATCTCTGAATGGTCTCAAGTATTATGAATTATATGATTATAAGGTAGGTTGTTGAAGTCCCTCAACACTACCCCACATTGTAAGTTAGGTCACAAGTTGCCTCTTTGATTTGTTGAATTAAGAACGTGCTTCTATAGTTTGCAATTATTACTAATAAAAAGTAGACTTGAGATTAGACTTTTTTTTTCATAATTAATAATTCTAACAGTTAGTAGCTCAAAAGAGAATAGTGAATATCTAATTTATCTCTTCTTTGGTTGAGTGAAAAATGGAAAAATGGAGAGAAAAAAGAAAGAAATTGAAAGGAAAAAAATTTATTTCCTTTGTATGAGGCCTACAAAAACCTTTTTCTCACAAGAGTGGATATAAAAAAGAAGAAAATGTGACTTTGTACTTCTTTTTATATTACTATTATCATATGTGGTTACAATTAATTTTTATTATGTTATAAGGGTCAATTTACCATTTAATATTTTTATCCTTTTTTTTCTTTTTATTTTTCTTTCCTCTCCTTTTTTCTTTCGTCTAAACATATTTTAAAAAAATACAAATTCACTCCATATATTTTCTCTCAATTTCTTTCTTTTATCAAATACACTCTCTGCTATAACTATTACAAACTAGGTTGTGAGATGATAAATATTCACGAGCAAGCTCATGAATGATTAATAGCACTAGCCACAACTTCTTGGCCGAGTACCAGTGAAATCAATTCAATAGAAATACGATAAATAAAGTGCAGGTAAACATAATATTTCATTATAAAAATAAGTATGAATAACATAACTCATGTGTATAAATAGTACTTTTTCTATTTTTTAATGTTAATCCAATTTTATGTTTAAATACATTAAATTGTCAATAAATTTAAAAAAACAAAAATGACTAACATTTAAAAAAAAAAAAA
>QANU01029220.1:882062-903700 GCA_003254905.1 Nissolia schottii
ATATATATATATATATATATATATATATATATCTTCATATTCCAATGCCCCTAAACCCATATATATGTGTTTTTCCGTCTTGATTCTTGTGAATTATTGGTTAGAAACTCAAAAAATACTTTGGATGTAACTGTTAATTATCGGTGATCAACACATTATTGGTTTAGCAAGCTCACGAATGAATGAGTCATAATTAATAGTAGCAATAGCACTTGCCATTAGGCCATGCAGCAGCAGTCAAATCAATTCGCTAACAAATATGGCCCCATTGTTAACCTTTGAGCATGATCCAGTGGGTGCTTATAGCGTTGTGTTGTGATTGAACTCAATATTTAGCAGTTCAAAACTACGTTGTTTAATTTTTTTTTTTAAATTAAATAAATAATTATCTGAAGAAAACCTAATGAGAAGCTTACCGTAACGCAACCCCTCATATTGCAAGCAACAAAATCAGTCCTCAGAAGTCAGAACGCGCTTCCATCCTCAATCAATTAGTAGCTCTGAGCTTGGATGGTGTCATTAGTTTCTTTGTTTCTTGCCGGTTCTGTGGCGGGCTGCGGGCTGCGGGCTGCTGGCTTCCTTCTTTTTGTTATTAGTTTATTTTATGTTAAATTTATTATGTTTTCTTTGAATTTGAGATGTAATGTTGAACAATTTAATTTTATTTAATGTTAAAATTGTTATATTTCTTTTAATTATCTTGTGAATTTTTATTATTATATGAACACACACCCCTGCTTTTTAAAACAATTGGTATCACACATACTGATATCGTACCGGTCCGTATGCAACATACCCAAATACACTTTAATGGCCTTCATTTGACTACCAATCCACCTCACTACAGTAGTACACACTAAGTTGTGCTCCAAGCAGTGTCTCACTTGTGATTTCTACTCACATAACACACTTTGTTTGCTTCTTGCTCAATCCTTAACTCTTTTGGGCACTTGCCCTTCCCTTGCTTTCACTCTCACCACCATTATCCACAAGCACCACAATACATATTTATTTATAGTAATATCATTAATTGATATTAGAACTATTTAGATTGATTTTGTGTTAATCTTATTCATTATGTATTGATTTAGTTTTTAACCCATAAATAGAGATTATCTCGGTTATATCACGTCACACAACACAATTAATCCCTATTTTTGTTTTTAGTCTTTCCTGATATAATAGATATAATATAAAAACTAACTATTAGAACGTACTATTATAAAGATGTAATAGATAGTACTCATCATTTGGTCTCAATTGAACCATTGGCGTACGGACCTTATTATCAGGAACCCGATTAACCCGACTTAACCTGATTGAGGTCTCTGAGACCTCTGGTTAAGGAGTCAAGGTATCTGCTATCTTAACTAACCACACATTGTTTCAAACACTCAACGTTGGTTATGTTATTGACTTATATGATTGTTAGATTTTTTTTTTGTTTTGTTTTGATTGAATCATATCATCGACATCTAAGTCCTATTTTTAGAAACCCGATTAACTCGACTCAACTTGATTAAAGGAGTTGAGATTTTTCAGCAATTTTTTTTTTCAATTCTCAGGATTCAAACTTGAAACCTCTAGTTAAGGAGCTTAAGATATCAACCACCTTAAGTAATTCAAGTTGGAAATTGCTAGAACATTCTAGCATTGTTCAATTATTATCTAGGCATTCCTTTATGTTATGCTATATAAATAATCAAGCCTAAAACCATCTAGCCACTTTCAAGAATTTTCCATCAACTAATATGTCGAGACTTCTAGAATTAGGGCTGACCTTTCAGATGACACATGTAACATCCCGCTTTTTCACTGTACGGATAATTAGCGTAATAAATAATTATAGGTTAATTAGGGAGGTAAGAAAATTAAATTATTACCTTTAATTCATAAGAATCATCTTTAACCCATAAAAATAGCAGTCAAAGTTGAGGTTTCATGACCGGCGAATTTTTCAGAGCCTTAAGCCGATTTCTGGACCAATCGGGAAATAACCGTAAACATAAATATTTAATTAATTTTCTAATCATGATTAGAGAATTAATAAGGGAAATTATTAGGTAAAATATCCCTAGGAAATAGGACGTGTCACNTAAGGTGTATGTATGATATATATTTTTTGGTGTATATGTAACAGGACTCATGTCATAATTTGTGCGTGCTTCAAAATAACCTCACAATGAGCACACACAACACCATAAATAGTACATTTTAGATTCAGATATTTCTATCCATGAAACTACAGTATGTGACACACAGTTGTCAACTTTTTTTTTTAAGGGTGGGCAAAGATACGATTGTGATTATGGTATTTTTGTTAATAAATTAGTTTTTAATTCAAATTTTAGTATTTTTGTAAACAATAGTGTTACATGTACACCCAATTTACATCCACCAGTACATACACCTTGTATTAAATACATTTGGGCTCACTACGAATACTCACTCACGCACGGATATCCACTTCGCACTTAAACACGCTTGCACATGTGATTTGCATTTCTCAGTTTTCATTCGCGTGCACAAACTTTATAAGCATTTGTGCACAAACTTTATGTAGTAGAATGCACAAACATTATTCGCTTATGTTCACAAGCCTTTACATGGACCATACATTCCAGAATTTATTAGACTCTTTGATGCACAAACATTATAAGCATTTGTGCACAAACTTTATGTGGTATAATGCACAAATATTACACGTTTATGTTCGCATGTATGACATTTCACAAGTAATTATCTATTCAATCAATTGTAGCAAGTAAACCGCCATTGTTAAAGGTGGATATCATCCATTTAAAAAGAAAACAACCTTTTATCATCTTAATTTCATTTTAATCAACTTTCATATGATAGGAGGATGAAAATGAAGAGGATGAGGAGGATGATGATGATGGAAACTTTTGGGATTAGGGACGTGTTGTTTATGATTTTAGAAACTTTACACTATACGTATAATGATCATTAATTTCGTATAATTGGAAGGTGTATGTACGAGTGTATATAATTTAGGTGTAAATAAAGCATTTTTGCTTTTTAAAATCTGTTCACTTGTTAATGCACAACAATATGATTTTCTTTGCTGAAAATAGTAATAGTTAATTAAGCTTAGGCTTAGTTTGGTAAAAAAAAATTGTGGAGACGCTCCTGTTCTCGAAAAGCACATGTCAATTTTTGTGTTTAGTAAATAAAAAAGTTTGAGAGCTTTTGTTCTTATTTTTTAGAGTAGAAATGCTCTCGGGGCTCTCAAAAGAGGTTTTTTAGAGTTGATTATGTCTCTCTAAAATTAAAAAAGATTCAAATAATTTTAAACTTTAATAAAATTTTAATTTTGTCATTCAATAACTAATGAAACATTAATTACTACTAGAAGAAGGGTTCTTGCAATGGTTGAATATGCCATTTTGTGGCGGTTATAACCGCCACTAAAGGTGAATTGTGACGGTTCTACAGCTGCCGCTATATCCACCGTCAACAAGAAGAAACTTAACTATATATTCACCAAACATTATTCTTATGGCTTCGCTTGTTAAGAGTAAATTTTATATTATTTTATCAAATAATACTATTATAAGTTTTCAATAATAGCTTTTAGAGAGTATATAGAGCTAAACAAATGTTGAAAAGTCATAATATTAACAAACCAAGATGACATAATTGATAAATGACTTTATATTTTATGAAGGTGTGAAATCAATTCTTGTCACTAATGTAAGGATTACTTTAATAATTAACTTGTAAATACATTTACTTTACTACTGTAAGGATTACTTTAATATGTGCTTACTAAATTTAAACCTAATAAGATGATAAATGCCGAACTCGTCTAAAGTTTTATGTGAAAAAAAAAACTCCCAGAGCACTACCACTCTGGAGTATGTAGTGACACATATTCTAAACCTACATCTACAAATAAATAATATGGCTGGATTCACATGATCGATGCCGCCTAAGTCATATATTTGTCAAGGCAACAAACACACTGCAGTACATTTGGACTCTGGTTCCAACATGTGCATCCCAAATGTGATGATGATCAGCATCGATAATTAACAGTTACATCCAAAGAATATTTTTGGGTTTCTAACCAAATAATTCTAGTAAGAATCAAGACAATGGACATAAAGCCTATAAAATATTTATATACAAAATTCTTAGCAGCATATGCAATACTTTAAATTATTACTAATTAAATATTCAACTTATTCATGAATTTGGCGTTCTAAATGAGATTTAAAATATGCAAAAATATGAACGTAGCTAGCAAGAAGTCAAGTCACATAAAAACAAGACTGCGGATTTAATAAAGAATACAATTGAATTGACAAAGCAAGCACTATTTTCACATGTGTAACCGACGCTGTGGTCTGATTTCTGTCACGTGGTGAGTATTTTCGGTCAAGGCATTTTTAGAGGAGGAATGATGTTTCATTGTTTTAATTTTGAGTCTATTAATTCTCTTAATCATTTGTAATTATACACTTGTTAAAATTTTAAATAAAAAAATTAATAAAATTTTGACAAGTGTATAATTAAGAATAGTTAAAAAAAAATTATAAATTTAAAATTAGAACTCCCAAATATTAGTCTTTTAAGACGCGGACCCAATTTCGCATGTAATAGAGTTATAACTAGTCGTAATGTGTTTCTTATGCGTTTTGTGGGATAAATATAATTTTTTGTTAAATTTTTTATAAACATTTTATCAGTCAAATTATTTAAAGAGTCAACTTAAAAGGAGTTTAGAAATTTGCGGATTATTTGAGTTTGTTGTGCACCTCACCACAAGTATTGTGATAAAAATTATTAATTTATTATATTAATTCATTTAACATATTAATATGTTATATTAAAATATGAAATGATGACAAATTTTGATGAATTTAATTTAAAATATATAAAAAATAAATAAATTTAACAAAAGAGAGTATTTATCTCACAAAACAAATGAAAAACCATCAAGTGATTATTGTTTTGATACAAAGAATAGATTCTCTCGTATCAAGTTTATATATGATAAAATTACGTTTGTTCTCTCAAAATTGATTATCTTGAGTCATGGTGGAGCCGAATGGGTGTGGATGACCCTCTTAGATATTTAACCTTAGGAGAGCAATAGGGCTGACAATAGGAGATCCACACTGTGGAGGGCGACAAAAGCTGTGTAGTCCTTCTCTTCAAATAATATTAATTTAATTTTTGTTAATAATTTTAATATAATTATTATTTTTTTAATTAACTTTTTTTAATGATCTTTTAGCATTAATTTTTCCTTATTTTTTTGGTAATAAATCAGGCCTTACATAAATATAATATAACATTCTTATTTTAGAGGATCCTTTTTAAAAAAGAATACTACTATTATCATAGCTTAATCATTACAATTATGAGTGTGTTTGTTTTAGCTTTTAAAAAAATATTAAAAATTTAATTTTTAATATAGAGTTTAAAAAGAGGAAAACAATTTTTTTTGAAAAGCTATTTTATTAAAAAAAATTTAAATGTTACAAACTATTTTTTTTAGATTCTAATTATTTGTAAAAATTTATACAAATATATAAAACTGATTGTTTCAATAAAAAAATTTGGTTGTTTTGAGAAAAAGAAAATTGAAACAAATGCTACCTACATATGTTTGAGGGGAAAAAGATCTCCAATACACTCATGCAAATAAGATAGTAGTTGATTTTAATAATAAAAGGTTAACAAATATTTTTGAGGTATTTGTTAAGAAGTTTAGAGTAGAAATATTTTATTAAAAAATTAAATTTATAATTTTTTAATATACCTAATGTATAAAAATAATTAAATATTAAAGTGACTTTGACAAAATCATTAAATTAAATATTCTTGATTTTCTTTTTTTAGGTTTTATTTCGGTCTCAAGTGGATAAAATTGAGGCCACATCTGACCCGGCCTAGCTGTAACGAAAATGTGTGTGTGGTTGTGGGCCAACTTGATCTGGTATCATAAATGAAATGAAAATGAAGTTTATTTAATTAAGAGGAAAAGGAAGTATGATTTTTTTGGTAATTTGATAAAGTTATTTAACTATTAACTTTATAAGTATCTCAGTTTTTTCTTTTGGTTTCCCATCATCCTTTTTCTTTTATAAAGTTATTTTTTGGTTTCTTAATCTTTATATAAATAGTATATTTTTGTTCGTGAATCAATGGAAATGCACAAAATCTATTCAATGTGTGATTAATTTTAAATTAGCTTTAATTTTAATTTTATTTGATGAACTCTGCCAGTAAACTTTCTTTATCATAAACTGTTTCAAAATACACATTTAAAAGTATACTTTTCAAAGGAAAAAAGAAGTTCGATCTTAAAAAATGAAATGAGTGCCATTTGATATGATTTTCTTCTTTATATTACAACGTGGATCACGTTTTGTGAGACCACAAAGTGACGATGGTTACTTTTATCATTATAAAATATTCTACCACATAAGATACAGGTGGCATTCTTAAATAATAAAAACGCATTACACCGTTATTTGTACTGTTTTGGCTTAACATTTTTTTATTTATTACTCAAACTCTTAACTTCACTTCATGTATATTGTTGGAATTCTTACAACTATTTTGCAGACATATTTGAAAGAATTAAAAAGTGTTTCTTAAATATTAATTATTATACTCTAACAACATAAAAAAATTTATATTATTATCTAATTAAATATTAACAAGAATAATTAATTCTCTCACACACAATTTAAAAAATTGCGTATTAAAAAATTATGCATTAGCAATGATTTAATTAAACGATATAATAAAAAACTAAGTCACAATTAATTTTGTTTTCTATAAGATTCATTCTAAAATACCCACAAAAATCATACAAATAACGTTACAATCATATGATTGAGGAGTAAATAGATATTTTTCATTTTCTCCATTTTAGGTTTATCGGCGAAGTGCAGCATCAGCATGTTATAAGCATCTTAAGTGTAAGCAGCAACTTGTACCTCTTCTCTTGTCTATATAAGCTCACTTGTGGTGTTGCTTCCTCTGCACCCATAGTTACCCACACAAGCAATAGTTTACTCTGAAAGAGAGAGAGTTTTATTGCGAGTAATTAAGGTTCAGAAAGAGGGAAAGAAATATTAAGAAAGAAAGAGACATGGGGCATGTAGAAGCTGTAGAATCATCATTGGCTTCATCAAAAGTGTTGATGCCTCTGCCTCATCTTTCACTAAACCATGTTTCGTTTGTGTGCAAGAGTGTGAGTGAGTCTGTGAAATTCTACGAGAATGTGTTGGGATTTGTGCTCATCAAGAGGCCTTCTTCTTTCAAATTTGAAGGGGCTTGGTAAGTTCTCTCAACCACTCTCTTTTACTATACTAATTGCCTTTTTTTTTTCCCTCTTCCTGGAACAGAGTGCTCTGTTTTCTTGTTTGCCAAGCGAGCTGCAATATTTTCAACAATTTATTTAGATGGGTGGATCATATGATTCATCAAAAAAAAAAAAAAAGCGACACCAAACAAAGTATCTTCCCATTCCTTTAGAAAAATTTCCTTTTGAATGTGCAATTCGTAAAATGACATAATAATATCATTAATTATTTTTATCCATCAACTTAAGTTTTTGAAAGAGATGATAATTTAATATGATATGAAGGTTATTATGATCAAAATGTTTATAACTCAATCCTTGTCAAATCTCATTTCAAAAAAATTATTCACGCTTTAACCTTAAAGAATTATTATGTGAGGGATGCATAAAAAAAACATGTAAAACTATTCACTTGCATATATCTATAAGCTCAAGCAAAATCATTTACTTCTATTTATCCATTCGCTCAAACTTTTGGGAGGAGTAATAACTTGACATCATTCATGTCAAATGAAATGAAAATACGAAAAGAAGAATGAGTGATAATTTATGAGACATAATGCGTGTTTTGCCTCAATGATATGGCCAGTTTGATCTGTGTTTTACTACTTGTTTTTTATTTTTTTGTTTTCAACAAGTTTATTGTTTTTAAGATATTAGGAAGGGAATAATAAAATAGAAAGCAAAATTTTCTTATTTTTACGATTTACTTCAGCAAACCTTTAGAAAAAAAAATACAGACAGACAAATTAAAGACTTAAATTTTTCATTCCTTTCATCTTCAAATTTACTCTTACTATGTATAATTGTTCTGCTTCGATACATCCAAGTCCACAACCACAATTGGTTCATGGAAGAGTCCAATCTTCTTTGTACTCCCACATTCATAGAGATGCAGTAAAAAATAAAAATAAAGCTTAAATATATTTGTAACCCATTTAAATAAGGGTTATTTTGTTCTTATTCTCTCCAAAAAAAAAAAAACACTTTCAATTTTGGTCACTCATTTTAATATGTTTTTTTTTTCTTTTTCTTTTGAATTATTTCATATAGTTAGTTAGTAATCACACGTCAATAGATACATCATACATAATCGTGCATATCTGTATGGTTGTTTTCGGCAAAGAAAAGCTATGAGAAGTTCTGTTGCTTATAAATCGTACAGATGGTACAATAATTAACACACAGTACACTACACCACTGGTGCACTTGAGTTGAGGGGTCATACCTGCCTATAAACGACATTTCACAAATTCAATGCGCTGTCCCTTCTCTTGTCTGTGGCCCACATAGAAAATATTATCTGTATTTAAATACTTCGGCCCACTCATGGCATTACCTCTATTCACTATTCATTTATTATTGTTAATATTTTAATTAATTATTTATTAAAATTTTACTTAATAATAAGTGAGATGTAGGTTAGTTTAGTGATTAACGTGAACAGATATATAAAACAATTAAATTGAACCTTCTATCTTTTAAAAAAAGATGATTTTTGACATGATATTGTACAAGGATATGCAAAGAAATATATAAAATTATTAAATTATTTTTTCTCATCATCTTAATTTTTTTGGAGCGATAATTGTTGACATGGCACAAATGAACATTGTTTCAGGTTATTCAATTATGGGATTGGAATTCACCTACTTGAGTCAGATATGGTTCCGGTGGGAAAAAGAGTGATCAACCCCAAAGAAAACCACATCTCCTTTCAATGCTCAGACATGAAGCTTACAATGCAGAGATTGGAAGCAATGAAGATTGAGTATGTGACAGCAGTTGTGGAAGAAGGTGGTGTCCAAGTTGATCAGCTATTCTTCCATGACCCTGATGGTTACATGATTGAAATCTGCAATTGCCAGAATCTCCCTGTGCTCCCAATTTCATCATGTCCCTTAAAGCCACCTATTACCAACTTTGGAAAAGATCAACCACCATCATTCTATGGTAGCCTTTTAATTAATGCTTTTCCCTACTTTCTACATGTTTGGATTTCAGTTAGGAACTTTAGAATATATCAATTCTGAGATGCCAAAAGTATAAAAATTTCATTTTTGAATTGACTAAAGTTGATTCTAGACTAATTCCACCGATTTTTCAAACATTCATGATTTGTTATTTGAAACAGTTGAATTGTTATTTGTTTTCTAATTTTGGATAATTTTGGGTCTTGCAGGAGAAGGGACCTTGAAGACGAATTGCTTTGCAGAAGAAGATTTGAGGATGATGGACAATTTTGTGATGGATATGATGAAGATATCAATTTGAGAATATAGTAGGAATAATTGGAGTAATTTCCTTAATCGACTTGTACAAAATTTTGTGGAAGCCTTGTTATACGACGAGAGAAAAAGGGAAATAAAATGTTAGGGTCAAATCCTATATATCAAAATGGAAAAATCTATTTATGAATTATTTTAAGCACTTTCGTATTTTAAATAAAATATTCCTATTTGTACTTGAAACGGAAGACTTATTTTAGATAACAACTTTCATTGCATAGTTAAGGAAAAAATATACTAATGTGTTACTATTTGAATTTTTTGTTTTTTTTTTTTTTAAGTATGACGCATTTCATTAAACAACCCATTAATAGGAATAATTACATCATATGTTGACCAAACCTACCAGGAAACACCACTCAACAAATACAAACTAAGTATCCTTGAAACCTATCAGAAAAAAAGTGTTATTATTTGACCTATACTGTAAAGCCCTAAAGAAAATTGAATTGGATTTTTTTTTTCAGATAACAACTTTCATTGCATTGTTAAGTTTTGGATTGCTTATTGAACTGACAAGAGTGACTTCTATTATTGGTTCAAGATGGTCTAAATATAAATTTAACAAGGCTAAGCCAGGGCATAAAATAAGGCTAAGCCGTGAATGAAAAATGAATACAATAAAAAAGAAAATAAAAAAACAAGAGTAAGCTAAGCCCTAACAAAGGCTTACAAATGTGGAATCACATAGATAAAGTTATACTCGAAAAGACGAAAATTACTTTGAGGAACAATAATCAATATCATTATTTTATCTGAAAAGACAGACAGAATGCAATGGTGAGAGATTTGGATAATATGCATAAAATTTAGGGCTCAAATCTCAGTATCACCATTGTAATTTCAGATGATATAATAAAAAAAAATTGTTGAGCATATTCAAACATAAAAATTACTCCCTTAAGTTTCAAATAATTGGCTAGTTATGACTGTGCACATAAATTTTAAAATAATTGTTTCGTTATAAGTGCGTACATAAATGAAAAAATAATAACTAGATAAATTATGATGTTAAATTTTTTAAATATATTTTACAAATTTATCTTCAATTTTAAATAAATTTTTTTTACCTTTTTAATATTGTTTCTTGTAAAAATATATAATTTAATAGTGAATAATTATTTAGGTGAGATTTTATTTTTTAAAAAGTGAAAAAAAAGAATGAAATAAATGATTTTGTGAATCTCATATTATTAATAAGGTCCACCTCCCTTTTTCTTAGTTTTGTTAAGTTTTGGTAACTCTAGAGGATCTTTAGCATGCTTTGCGTAATTTTTTTTTTTTTTTGAGTTGGTTAATAAAATTCTTTAACTATAAAAGAAAAAAAAATAACGGAACAGGATATAAGAATGTTTTCAAAGTTTGATAAGAATAAATTAACCCTTAACTTAGTTTAAGAGAAAATAAGAAGAAAGAAATTGAAAGGAGAGAAAATGAATAGAAATTTTGGTTTTCTCTTACTTAGACAAGGGAAGGAAAGAAAACTTTATCATGTGTCTCATCAAAAATGTTTTTTTCATAAAAAAAATAGAAAAAAATTGAGAGAACATGCTTTAATCATAAATTTATAATGTTAACCTTATATTAATTTTTTTATTATAAAAGAATAAAAAATAATTTAAATGCTATTACATTTTATTTCCTTTATTTTTCTATCAAACCAAAAAATAAGAAAGAAAATATTATTTTCTTTTCATTTTCTCTTGTATTTAATTTTTTTTATTCTATTTTTCTTCCTATACAAACAATTTGTAAAAGTGTGTGAAAGTGAGAACTCACTTTATGTTCTATTTTTTTTTTCTTATAATAAGCTTACTTTATCCTTTAATAATATGATAAAAATAAGATTCTCATTCATAAAAAATAACTTCGTTGTCAGTATTGTTTTACTTCATATAAGTTAAATTACTGAGGGAAAAAAAAAAAATTAGTCACTACTCACTCCTATGATTGATGGATATTGAGTTGACCCAAAAGAAGTACCAGTTTGATAAGAAACCGAGTTTATTTGAAATTGAAATGATTGAATTGTAACTTATACGGCTTAAAAGCATTGATGTGATGGTCTTTTGCCGTGTGGGCATGTGAGAAGGCAAAGTTTGTGGCTGTGATTGGAGAGACTATTATTATTTAGGTGCTGGAAGGAGAATTTAATAAGCTATAGATTTTTTCTTTTACTTTTTTTCTCATATTTTATAGCTGCGAAATAGTATTTATATTTATTTGTTATGAAATATTGTGTTAATTTACACTATATTTACTTTTAAACATGATTTTATTAGGATGTAGTTCCTAACTCAACACGAAGTAATAATAAATAAATACATATAACACAACTCTTTTAGTAGTACGTGGGTGGCCTATCGTGACATTGACAAAATGCAGACAAATTTGCTATAACTATAGACAATACAACCAAGGATTTTTATGCAAATGACCGAATAAGATGCGTTTCAAATTGTGTATTAAATGACATTTTAGTCTATATTCTAAAATGATTTATTATTTGAAATTGAAAGGTAATTCAATATATTATTTTAGAGCGAATTTCAATATCTAATTTTGTATTTTTCAATAGTTTGCAAATTCTACCCAAATGATGGGAGAAAGTTCAAAACAAAAGATCTAAGAATCCAAAAAAAATAAAAATAAAAATAAAATTAAGGTTCAATAATGTTCGACTCATAACAATTAAGACTCATTAAACCTCTCAAAAGAAGACTCAATGAAACAAAATCCAAAAGAAAAAAAAATTCAATCATTATAATTTAAAGCTACCTAAATCACCTTGTCCCTTAACTATGTTGGCGTAAGTTCAATCCTCACCCATGAGAATGGAAAAACATTTCTTGACCAACAATCTAACATGAAAAGTATCAGAATTCACGTACACCAGAAAAATAGAGAGCTGAAACTAGTAGAGTTGTGTTCTGAATATATCTGAATGAATAGTTTATTACATTGAGTAGTAAATATATATAGTTGAGAGTGTGGT
This sequence comes from Nissolia schottii, assembly GCA_003254905.1. NCBI lineage: Eukaryota > Viridiplantae > Streptophyta > Magnoliopsida > Fabales > Fabaceae > Nissolia > Nissolia schottii. Next base: position 894,691 of record QANU01029220.1, read on the forward strand.
TAACAACCTAACCAACTCAAACTCTAACAAACTTGTTAACTCTTACTCAATTACTTCGTGTGATGTGATGCATTAGCATCAGTGGTGCCTTCAACCCGAGTTTGATTCTGAAGTTAAGAAACAATCCGAGTCACAGAAAACTATCAGCTTGAGATTAATGGATTTCCTTAAAGAAAGACCATGAGAAGTAGTTCTACAAAGGTAGCGAAGCACTCTCTTAACAACTCTCCAATGGGAGTCAAGAGGATTTTGCATGAATTAGGCTTGCTTGCTTTGTTCACCACATAGGCAATATCGGGACGTGTAGTGGTTGCATACTGCAATCCACCCACAATGGATCTATAAAGACTTGGGTCACAGAATGGTGTAGCTCCAAAAGGCAGAGAGATTTTGACCATTATTCCTCAGATACCTGCATATTCGGAGATTGAACAATTGCTAACTTGGTATCCACGTCTTGCGAAGTCCTTTTTTGTTTTATGATTGTTTGAATTGTTGCTTATTTTTTGGTGCAAATGAGGTTGTTTGAGGCTGAGTGGGTGTTTATGAGTGAGTGAATGTTAAGGATTTATTGTAGATGTTTATGTGAGGTTAGTTTTTGTTTTGTTGCAAGTGAGGTTGCTTGAGGGTTTGAGCGCATTTATGAATATATTAAAAGTGACCATTATTACGAGAGGGATGCAGTTCAACGAGGAGAATCATGTCAGGTAAAAAATTAGAGGGCTAAGAACATCTCCAATGGAAGACCAATTTTGGTCCCTCTTTTAATTCCACCACTCTTAAAGGGACATCCATCTCATTTTTTGTGTCATAAAAAATAAACGGGGATCAAAATTATCGCTCTTCTCGTTAATGGAAGGGATTAACCTTAGTCCCCATCACAACCCCACGTTTTTTTAAGATTAATATTTAAAAGATTTAACTCATTAATTTACTTATTAATCTACATACTTTTATAGATTTTACTTAACATATTTTTTATTTTGTCTCTAAAAATGTCAAGTATCATTTATAAAAGATAGATTGAAGAGTAAATTAATGAGTTAAGTCCCTACAATGATTACATGTCAACATCCTTTTGGCCTGCTCATAGTCCCCATTCAGAGAGATTACTCCACACTTGGGAACCGAGATGGGGTCCCTCGATCCCTTCTCCATCAGCAATGTCCATAGTTCTTCTGTCCTTTGTCAGAATAGAGACTTAAATTTTTAACCTGGAGTTGCTCCAATGTCATGTGAAACCCTAGTTTTTCACCCACCATTTTCAACCCTTCTTTCACCAAACTCAACCATCATCTTCCAACTATCTTAGAAACCCAAACGCTCAATCGATCAATCATGCAAACCACAAGAATTAAAGTACAATTCAAGAAGGAAAAAAATTACAAAAAGAAGCAAAAGAAAAACCCATCAATCTTCTCCCCATCTATCTTTTACCTTCTAACAAACGTGTACAAATGCTACCAGAAGAACCTCCGAAAAAACAAAGCGTACCAAAAGAATCATCATCACAGCAGATCACGAGCATGAATCTCCAAGGCTGATGAACCTTCCATTTCCCTCCCCTCCCTGAAGGTGCAACTTGTAAATATCATAAGGCTCTCAAACAATCCACTGCCATCAGTGCCACCTAGCAGCGACGACGACCTTATGCCTTTTATGTATTTGTATTTTTTTAGTTTAGAAATTACAATTAAGGTATGCTAGTGTAATATGTTTAGATAAGTTATGTGTCAACTTACAAATTAGAGAAAAACAAATGTAATATCAACTAACCTGAGAGGAGAATGATAATTTACACTTTATTCAAAGATGCATAACTTTGAATTAGGTACTCATAATTTGTGGCTACTGGTTAGCCTGCTCAATGAGGGACTTATTCACAATATTGGTTAGTTTGAATTCTCTAAGGGACTCGTTCACAATACTGCTCAGTCAGTGAATTCTATGTAGCTAGTCTTCCAATTACAGCAAAATCTTTCTCATTTAACAATGAGTTCATTGTTTCTACATATTTGTCAGTTAACCTCCACAACTTAAAAGATTGTTTCACAAGTTGCTGTACGTTATTAATATAATAATCCACATTAACTAACAAGACGTTAACCACTGCCTGCAAGAATATCTGAAAGGGCAAAATCTATGTTGCTTTCATTTTGTGCGAGTCACCAAATTCCCAGCTTCTACCAACAGTTAACGCATGTAACTGTGCAAGTTTGAGACAGGGAAGAGAAATGGAGGGGCCATCAGGATAAGCATGAATCAGGACATACGGAATAAGAATGGTACCATTCCCTGGTCAATCACCTGGGGCAATAACAACAAAAACATCATCAAGGGACCATTTTCTAGGCACCGACTTTTTCGAAGGGTTGATAATGGCCCGTTCTTGGTTGACGAGGCGATAGCCAATGACAATCTCCCTTCTTGTGCGACCTCTGATCATTATATCATAAAAACAGAGTTCTTCCTGATCAAATAAATAGAATTCTGCCGGTTTAATACACATCTCGTTCCCCTGCCATAAGTGAATAAAAATTCCAAAATATATGTGATCTTGATCTAGTAATTCAAACCCATATAAAATAAACCATGGCCTAAAAATGCTAAACTAGACAATCAAAATTGAGAGAATTGAAGATTACAGAGAAACATCCAAAAGGGATGTGACCAAAGATATTGAAATTCAACTGAGATCCATCAACAATATGTGAAATAGCAAAAAAAAGAAAGGCTCAAGTGAGCGGTACCTCCTCTGCAAACAATTCCTCAAGAACACGGTTGATTTGCTTGTCTTCAGCCACCATAGCTAGTGCCATGCTAACCAGCTCATTTGATAACACATAATCACTGATTCTGGATACAGAAACCAGATTTCTAGTCCTAGAATCCAAAATTTCACTGATAATAATTGATTTATCTGATGCTTGCTGCATTTCACGGATCCAAGAGGTGTGAGAAAACCCAGATAACCTCAGAGAAGTTGACTTTGAGTCTTTGCAAGGTAGACGTTTTGACTACGGGGAAAAAAGAGTCAGGTTTTATCAGAGGTCAGTTCACAAAACAATGTAACTCTAATCAGCGACAAGAACATCAAACCCTAATCCGGAATGAGACAATAGTGGCTACCTGTATATCACGAATGAGCAGAAGGGTAGCTAAAGATCTCGAGTCAGAATGGGCCACAGAGTCCTCCACTGACTCATCTGCAAGAATAAGGATCTGTCCTCTTAGAGTTAGTACACAGTTGAAGCAAATTTCCATTTATAGTACTTGACTGTTTTTAGTCTAGGGATATGTAATGTTAATTAAATTTCTTCCTCAAAACTTGCTTTGGTTATTATATTTTGGCAGCAAAACTATTTTGTCCCATCTAGCAGTAACATAATGACAATCATTCTAGTCAGATCACCTTTTTTGAATCGAAGCAGGATAGTACCAATAAATAATAATTACAACATTAAATATGATCAACTACACCATTACATAATGTCCAGCTTTACATTTTGGTTTTTCATGACATGAGCCTCTGAAAACTCAGATGGTGCATTAATGCTTGAGGTTTCCTTCCTCAAGGCACAATGATTCATATACTCAACCTTAAGATGCTACAAAATATTGATAGAAGATTTAAAACTTACAGAATCAAAAGTCTCCAATGGAAGACTCTCCAGGTGCCGCCTAATGACAGCATTTCCCTCCCTATGGACAAGCTTTATGTTCACTAGCCCAGAAACTTCTAGTCCACCATCAATGAGCTTAGTCTCTCTTTCTTTTTCAGGTACCTCATTAAACATCCAGAGTTCTGAACCAGGAGCCAAGAATGCCTCCAAAACCTAAGAAACATCAATGATCAGAGAAACTAAGAGGGTTATGAAGCTAGTATCAAGTTTCAAACTGTAGGACATAGACCTAGTAGATTTAAATTATGTGACTATTTACCATTAGCACAGCATCAGCCATGAAAGGAGGAAGAGCATAATTCAAGGTAGCAGTCAAGTCAATGTGACTATTTAAGAGGATTATGAAGCTAGAATCAAGTTGCATATTGTAGGACATAGACCTAGTAGATTTAAGTTATGTGACTATTTACCACTATCACAGCATCCATCATGGAAGGATGAAGAGCATAATTCAAGGTAGCAGTCAAGTCAATGTCCACAAATGCATTGACTGCAGTTTCTTACCGCATTCTATCTTAGTTTTGTATGATTTCATAGAAGTACTGTTCCGATGTTTTAAACATCATAGATGTCTTCCTTTCAAATAGCTAAACAATCAAATGGCTTGGTGAAACTAATCCTATGATGTCTACAGAAAGAGGTTTGCTGTACTGCCGTTTGGTTTTGTATGTTGCCTACCTGAAATCTGCTTCTTGTGGGAACATTAGATCACTTAGACAAATATTCAATCACATGAGCCTTATAAGCACTGAAGATTGGTATAAGTTGTATCTAATTTTATGTTTCCAAATACAACCTTTGAGAATGTCAAATCCAATCTTCTATAGTAATTTAACAGATCTAAAGAGTTTAAAAATGTGGCTTAGTTCTTCCAACACATCAATGTGATAGTGCATCATAGCAATGTAGCTTGCAAAACAAATCAGGAGATTTAAGGAAGTAATAGAGAGGGTACACAATTTAGGGAATTACCATGATCATATCATCAATATCACGGCGCCAGCCACAAAATAATATCTTCTCTGGAAATTTAGGTGGATCAGCTTTCCTAGGGTAAAGGCTAGTACGTACCTGTTTAAAACATATCACATTAAAACAAGGTGTCATATATATGATATTGGTCTGACTACATTTATTTAACAAGTCACCAATAAATAAGACTGAAAAATATATTATATACTACACACTAAGCACCCAATTAGCACATTCTACCATTTGGCAAACATACTAAGTGCTGCAAGAGGAGTTAGAACAGAAAGATAACCTCTGGAAGAGGACCTGGAGCATAAGTGTCATCATCCTCAGCTATCACAAGGACTTCATCCCCATCTCTCAGGACATAACTATCATCTGGATTTATGATAATCCTCCCCCCATCTGCAGCCACCTTAATCCCACAGGGTATTGCATCGGGAAATGAAATTAATACGTCTTTGAAGCAGAGACCATCCAACTCAGGCCATCTTTTGATGTAAAACTCAGCATTCTCAAATCCCAGTATATCCTCCCATATCTGGCCAATAGAAGAAAACAACAAACCAACACTGAGTGATACCAAAGTTAGGTATACTGGAGCCAAATAGCACAGAGAAGTTATAAAGCCCATTACATGATACTTTTGAGCCACTTAAAAGTCAGAAAATAGGTTGTCAGTGTCGCTATCACTTTCTAGGAAACTTTTTTTTTTAAAATAAAAAAAGGAGCTCATTCAGGATTGCATGTAGTAAGAGGCAGGATACGTGAAGCATTCTGTATATGACTTAGCCAGGACATTCTAGATAGTGCAAACACATGAAAAAGACTCAAGCAACCCATCACAAGAGTTAATTCACCAAGCAACTGCCCCGACGAGCAGAGCATATCAATTTCATTAGTGCTTACAATAGGGATAGAGTTATTTGAATAACCTGTGCAAGGCCCGGCTGCAGAGCACACTGAATCATCAAGCGTCCAATTACATCATGTGCAACAACTGTTTCGATGAGTTCTCCGCCAACAAGTTTCACTAGGGGCTCATTATCAAGGTCACTCATCTCCACAACAACATGACCCCTTAAGCCCTCCTTTACACCTGTGAGGCTAAGAACAACTCTTAAAGCGCGTGCATCACTCTGGAGATGGAGATACAAAGAAAAACAAAAGCCATTGACTAAGAAGAAATTTCTCGAGAAGAGTTGCAACAAAAAGATAATGTCTTAGGTGAATGACCTACCTGATCTGCATTTTCATCTGAAGCTAAAACAATGATTGCACGTGTCTTTGAAACTGAAACCTGCAAATAAATAATCATTAAAGTTGAGTGGGTAGAGAACAGCTAGCAAGAAGGAAGGTAGGTAAAAGCAACTTAAAACATGTTCCCAACGTTATATCATCCACAGAGATTTTGTTAGAAGTTATCCTTTGCCCTAAAAGTAGAAAAAATATATCACATTTACCTTCTTTAGGTCAGCGAGTATAAGAGGACTGCCACTTCTACATATAACAGACGTCCCCATGAAATCAAATTCCAGTTTCGCTATATCCATTTCCATTTCCTCCTTTTCTTTTTCTGCAAGCACTACAATAACACCACCACCAACACTCTTGTTTGCGATTGCTAGCTGCTTCAAAAGTGAGCCCTGCCATCAAATTTACATATTAGTCTCTTCTTTTCCTGGTCATAGAGGAAAATTACTAACACATTCAGACGCAGAACTCATACTGGGGAGAAAGTCACATAATGCATGTTTATAAGCAAGGAAGCTAAATTCTACTAGATGATCCATGTTGAGCTGAAACAATACAAGAACTATCAGATGGACCAAATACCCCAAAATGGCAATAAAAACCACATTCCAAGTTAGATATCAAATACTCAAAAACAATTCATGGACAAACCATTGCGGAGATTACCAATTTGTCACTCCACCCAAGAATGAGTATGTGGTTTCTTTCAATTACTTCACTCTTCCCTTTCCTGAGTGAATCCACCTTCTCTGATATAGCATCTGAAACAAGCCCAAGCATCATAGCAAATATCAGCATGCCACCTGAACTAATTGAGACAGAGACGATCCTCTGCCCAGTTCCTTCTGTTTCAGCATGATTTCCCGAGTCAGCTACATATGTCCAAGAATGCCAAATTGCTTCGGCAAAGCTACCACCGGTCACCGCATACAATGCTAAACCCCCAAATCCTATAAGAAATAGAGTTGCAAAGAGAAGAGCAAGTAGCTTCGCATAAGGATATATGGAGAAAAATACATCTACCATATAAGCAACTCTCTTCTTTAACGGTACATCCTCCTTGCTATTGTTTGTTCTCCTCAAGAAATTAACTATTTGAGGGAGGTAGTCAAGATATTTGTACAACACAAAAGGCAAAACGAGTGTGAACACCACTATGTACAAAGCAATTGTTCTACTGTCTGCGTTCAGGATATAAGAAAACAAGCCATCATCTAGCTCTAAAGACGATCTTCCATCGCCGGAACAAGAATCAGCTTCACAACACAGGTGAAGTTTCTGATACTGCAACCAAAAGGCTTGATAAATAATTGATCCAACATAAACAAGTAATGGCCATATTAAAACTTTCTTGAATCTCAAGCTTACCTCAATCATTGCAAGCCTATATTGTAGGTAAGCCGAATGAGGTACAAAAACAATACAAGTAACGACAAGCTGCGACCAAAAAAAGAAACAAGTTCAAATCATAAAAAACTGAAGTCTTCACATAAGCTATAAGAGAAAACAGAAAAGGTAGTTAAAGGTCTATTAACTTTCTGGGTCATGCTCAATACTTTGTCCAAAAAGGATATACATCTAAGAACTTGCCCACCCTAGGAACTGATTAAACGCATAGTAGTCAAAATTAGGTATCGAATGTTGATAGCCTCAGCGGGGCATGAATAGTGCAAATGGAAGAATGGTTGACAAAGCCAATACCAGAACTAGGGCTCTAAAATGAGCAACCTTTAGCTGAATATTCTTACACTCAAAAACCCCATAAGAACTATACCCCCTGACAGAATTTCACCCCTTTTTGTAGAGCATAGTAGCATACAAAAGCAGCTTTTTCCTGAGAAAATCTAATTACAAAATTTTTAAAAGAAAGAAAGAAAGAAACGCCTTGGAAAATAGCAAATTCGTCCCAGGCAGCATACGTCCATCAAATTCATCCCTAGAGTCAAGGATTGAAGGACAAATTTGATGGACGGGGGGTCAACCTTGGGGACGACTTTATTATTTTGCAAAGCTCAATGACCGACTTGGGCGACGGACGCTGTCAACGATTAAAGGCTTAATGGATAAGCAAAGTAAAGAAGTAAGTAAGAAACTAACCAGATAGAAGAAGAGAGAGCCCTTATACTCTTGCGGCCTCCTCATGTTGATGTCGGAAAGGGGTAGCGTAGCCGGAGGAGGAGGAGGAGGAGGAACAAGTGAGGGTTTGGGAAGGTTGAGATTGCTGGTATCGATGGGATCGAAGCGCGGGCGGGGAGGGAGCGAGTTGGAGTAATCGAGCTTGCGGGTGTGGGTGTGGGTGTTGGAGGAGGGTTTTCTTCTCCGGGTTTTGGCGCCGAGGAAAGAAGGGTAGTTCCATTGCTCCTGTGAGAAGTCCCCATTGGAAGGAGGCGGAGGCAGAGGCAAGGCAGAGGCGGAGCTTCCTACTCCGATTCCATTATTGTCAACGGACACCCTCAGATTCAGATTGCGGGGGTGGAAGGCGGAGGTGGAAGTTGGGAGCGTCTTCGTCCTCTTTAGCGGCGGTTTCTTCAGCTGATTGGAGCCATCGTCGTTGCTCTTTGGCATGTTTCTTACACTGACTCAGTGAATGAAGGGTTGCTTATTGCTGTGGGGGTTATGAAGTGATGAGAGATGGACATGGATGGATGGGTGGGATCTACAATGGAATTCCTCTCTCCCAACTCTGATTGCTGAGTGGAGAGGTCGAGGTCTCACTGTGTTTAGAGAGAGAGAAAGCGAACCACACCATTTTTCTGCTTTCTTTTTTTATTCTCTTTTTAATCCTTCCCCTGAATCAAGCTATTCGGCACTTAATCACTGTGTAGAAACGTTTCGTTATCACTTCGTGTTCGTGTAACTTCAATTAAAATAAAATTAATCATTAATGTTCTTTCACCCTGAAAGCTGTGATCTGATCTGATCTGATCTGACGGGGTAAAAGGGAATATGGGCCCTCTACTGTACTCGAACCAGGCAGCCCTTTTCAACTTGCAGTCCTTTTATTTCAGTTTACAGTTTTTCTCGTTTTCTATTTTCTGTCTCTATTATTATTATTATTATTATTATTATTATTATTATTATTATTATTATTATTATTATTA
>QANU01029220.1:907748-955108 GCA_003254905.1 Nissolia schottii
TATATATATATATATATATATATATATATTTAAAGTGGTCCATGATTTTTTTTCAGCTTTCTATGATTATAACGTAGATATTTTATGTTGGCATTTTTTATTTATTGATTTCTTCGAGCAATGTTATTTTTATGTTCACAATGCTACGATAAATATAAAATTGTCATTTGTCTTTTTTTTTTTCTATTACTTTTCACTTAACCAAACAAAAAAAAATATTTCTTTGTCTATTTTCTTTTCACTAATTTTTTTTCATCCAATCATACCTTTAAAAAATATAAATTTACTCAATTTCTTTACTCTTAATTTTTTTCTCTCAATTTCTTTCCCTTGCCAAACACACTCTTAGTTCACATTTGTTTTTTCATAGTGTTACAAAATGAGGAAGGTTAGCTTCACGGAAAAAAAAACAAGGAAGGTTATCTTGGCTTTCATAATTATTTTTTTTCGGTTGGATGTTGCATGAGTTTGATTTGATTTGACATGGTATAGAATTATACTAGCTACAAATGATTTTGTCATGAGTTTAGTCAACTCTTGTCTTCACTTGTGGACAACAACTTCAAATGCCAAATCATATGAACTTTCATCTTGCAGCACTGCTTTACACTTGCCATTCTGCATTAGCCTTTAGTCTACTTCTTAGTACTTTGTATGAAATTTCTCTTACGTTATTAGGAAGTGAGGTATTCAAGGCACAACGAATTTTCATTACAAAAACAAGACATTGAATACTGAATTAGTAGCACAGGGCACAATAAGCCGATAGTTAGGAACACACTTGTTTTTTAAAGGTAAGATATATGGGATTTTTTAAATATACTAAAACCAGTAAACAATATAACAATACTAAAGAATAGACATAAAGTAAAAAATGAAAAACTAAAAAGAAGAAAACATAGCATTAAAAGACTAAGACTAAGAATATCTCATAAAGAAACTAAAATTCTGGGAATGTCGAAGTTCCAAAAATAAATAGATGTAGATTAGGTTAATTTTTCAGTAAGCTCACTTGAGCTTAGCGAGTAGACATCTAAATTAGGCTTCTAGAAACCAAACCATATAGTATGATAGTAAAAAATATCCACATACATGTATTGGTCGGAGATGACATAAAAGTTAACAGGAATAAACATAAATAAAATTTTAAGTAACACTTTCAGGTGTTATCTTTGTCAAAATTTTGTAACATTGAGAGAAATTATTGGCAACCATTTTATAATGTTTTACCACAATTTAGAACTTTAGACAATGCTTATTGGCTTAGGAAAAATGTTTTTTTTTTATTATTATTATAGAGAAGGTCTAAGAATTTTTTTTTCTTGCGGCACAGCTGCCACCCCTGCCATAGTTCCGCTACTGCGTACGTGCATAATATACATCATAGCATGTCTGAATACGGTTCCTCCTCCAAGTAAAGTAAACCCTCTCATATCTATATTTTAGTAATTGCATGCTTGATTTTTGAAAAAAATAGTCTAAATTAAAATTTTTTATTTTAGAGACTAAAGTGAGTGTTAGACAAATAAAGTAGAAATGAATTTTACTATTTATTTTAATGATCTAATGATAAAATATATTCTTCTTATCTTCTAAAGTAAAATTCTTATTCTAGATAATCATTGATATTGATTTTTACTCACTTTATTCTCAAATAATTATTCATCTTTTTATATTGTTATTTTCTTTAAATAATGGTTTACTTTTTAAAATCTAAACAACATTAATTATTTTTATTTTTATTATATCCCTATTTAATAATAATAATAATAGTAGAAGATAGATAGATAGAATAAATAGATAAAAGAAATTAATAGGAGTAACTTCGTAAAGTATTGATTATTTTTTTTTTTTTGAATTTTAAGACTTTTCAATTGGTTTCTTTCTATGCAACTAGAATAAATTCTGTGTTCTTGTAGAAATATACATATATTTTTTTTCACTCATCAAAATTTTAAAATTAGTCTGAGCCACTGTCATAACTCATACGAATAGGCAGGGCCCAAAAAGAAAAGAAAGGTTAGGTCCTCGTGTTGTGTTGTGTTGAGAGGCACAAAGCTTTTTTTATTGCTTTTCTCAGAAGAATTGAATTCTCTCATACTTGATACTACTACTCTTTCTTCCTTTCTTGGGTTTGTCTCTCTCTCTCTCTCTGACTCCTTTCCCGCAATTCAATTCTGAAACGTTTCTCGTTTCCTGCAATTCATCAAATCAAATTGGTTAGAAAAACCACCACACCACACGGTAATGGTTATACACTTTCTTGCTTTATTATATCATAGTCATTTGTATGATTAATCACTCTGTTCACTCTGAGATAATCGCATGCTTTAATTTTTTATTTTTTTTTGCTTCTTCTATTCTTATATCTTAGGGTTTCACTCTGATTCCGTTGACGATAAAATGAGCTCTGACACACAGGAGGAGATTGACGAAAGTATCCTTTTCTTCCATCATTCTCTGCCCTATGCTAATTTCATATGTCTGATCAGGTCTTCATTTTCTATATATAATTTTGAATTACATTTTATTTATCTCCCCCCACGCCATTTTCAAATGATTTAAGAATTTAATTAGTATATACTGTGTCAGTTAGGGCATAGCAATTACACTTATAATTTAATAATTTAATGTTGTCCCTTTTTTATAACAACATTTTCTCTCCTTTACTTGATAGATATAAAATAACATATATTCTTCAAAATAATGAGGAAAAAAACCGTTTAATTACAAAGATTAATATAATTACTTGTATCTCTTAAAATAACATGAATAAAATGGTTGCTTGTGATGTAGTATAGTCTGAAGTGAATGTTATGATGCGGTTTGATGTTAGGTTTCAGCGATTTAGGGTGATTTTATTTGGTTTCTTTTTTATTATGGACAAGTTTCACTCTCAGATGTAAGTTTTATTTATGATACATACACTTAACCATGTGATATAGCTCAGTGCGTGACATCAGGAACTGCAGAGCCTAACCAACAACGGGATGAGGGAGATGTGGTATGTATGTTTCTTGACTCTCCATGAATTTGTATTTCTCTTAGCAAAAGGTAGGTTGCTGTGTTCAGAATCTTCATATTACGAACACATTTTGCTGTGACAGTTCATAAGTATAAGAAAAACCATAAATTGCACTTTGGAATGTGGAAGTTAGCATGGAGAGATACTTGATTTTGTAGTTACTTTACTCTTTGGACCTAAGAATTTCCTTTTATGGATACATACCATTTTTTTTATTTCTATAAATGTTCCCTACTTGGATTGATTTTATAATTACACTAGTAACTTGCATTTTGTTGTTTGTTACCTTTGTCCGTATCACTGTGTCATCATTATATATTTTTCGTGATGTTTCTGCAGGTTTCAGTGAAAGATGGAATCCCATCTGATTTGACTTCCTCAGCGAGCTCCTCTGGAGATGTCACTGATGGCTTCACAGGTGAGGCTGAATACAGTGGTATTTGTGCATCTAAAACTACACATCTTATAGACAGTTAGAGAGAGAAAGACACAAACTCGTAGTTTCTCTCTCTCAACATCAATCACTGCAAACAAGTTTGTCTTTCTCTTTCTAGTATGTCCATCAGAAGTCTTGTTTTAAATGTATAAATAGCATTTTTCTATCATACACCAAGTGTAACTACTATTCTTCCACATAACATGTTGCTGAATGCTGATAATGATAGGGATGCATCTGTCTTGTATTTTGCTCTAAACTCATAATTAAGCAGGGATAGACTCCTGAAAATGTAACTACAATCATGAACACGTCTGAAAATAAGTTTTCTCGGCCTTGAGGTCTAAATCTAGTATGATCTTGAACATTTAATATTATTAACCAAAAGGATATGGATTTTGATTGTATGATCTGATGAAGTAAAATGGAGATATAGGCATAATGATGGTATATTTGGTTCATGTTTCTTGTAATAACGAATTTGTGGCAGTTAAACTAAAACTTAGATGAAAACATTATGCCTGACATAAGCAGAGGGTTAAAGGTGCATTGATTTGTTTTCTGCCAGTAGTTGATGCGGTAGTAATTTATAGTATCCACATGCACACCAAAATATTCATCCATTTTAATATGAATTGCATCATACTACCAAAATTATGGCATGTTATTATGTTCCTTGTTATACCTTTACTTACAAAGGACTGAATATTTTCAACGACCAGGTGCAAATGTATCAGAAACTCTGCCTTGCTGTTCATCAGTCTCAACTTCTGTAGGTGTGCAAAATGAAACAGTCAATTTAGCAAATTCAAATAGCTTAAACTCTACAGGTAGAAATGGCAATTTGACCAGGACGTTATTGAAGGCTATGGCTGATACTAAAAGAGAGATCCAAATGCGAAACAAGGTAATCAGTTGGAAGTTCATGAGGTTTTGGGAATTTCGCGATATCATTTGGTATCACTGCTTCTTGTTTATAGCTTCATTTTGAGGGATGGTAGAGTTGTTGCATTGATGAATATATAGAAAGTAGAGAAGTATATATTATTGCCGTGGTTTCATTAATAGGTGCTTCTCTTATTTGGATAGTTTGTAAAGGAAAATTTCCCCTGGACCTTGTTTGTCACCTCTAGTATCTGATGTTTAAGTCTTACCTTGATTTTATCCACTAATCCAAATAAGAAAGAGTTTAATTGTTATGTACCGACAATGTAAAGTTTTTTTACACTGTTACCCAATCAAATTAGTACATAACAATTAAACTCAATAAAAAAGGAGATTTTTTCTCCCCATAAATGTAACTTTATATCAGTTATTTTATGTGTTCATTGTAACTCCTGTCCAACTATGATGTTTTAATGGTGTGAATGACTTTTGCTGCAGGCTGAGCATTTGCATTCTAATTTTAAAGCTGCCAGTCGTCCAAGGGCTTCCAATCAAATGGGAAGATTTTCATCAGTCCCCAATGCAAGATGCCATGCCTCCCCCCCTGCCAACTACAGGGAAAATGGGACAGTATCTAGTGTAAATGATAGATTTATGTCAACATACAAATTGAGGAGTGGAGAATCTGAAACATCAGGGAGACCAACTCGGGGTCCTAGGTGTCATTACAACAATTTTCCTCTACAATCTAAAGCTACTAAGGATGGATGTGTTGGAAATGATAGGTCAAGAGATAAATTGAGGAGTGGAGATTCTGAAATTTCAATGGAACTAGCTCGGCGTCCTTGGGGTCATTACAACAATTTTCCTCTACAATCAACAGCTACTAAGGATGAACGTAGTGGAAATGATAAATTTTTATCAAGAGACAAATTGAGGAGTGGAGATTCTGGAATGTCAGTGGACCTAACTCGGGTTCATCGGGGTCATTACAACAATTTTCCTCTACAATCAACAGCTACTAAGGACGAATGTAGAATGAATGATAGATTTTTGTCAAGAGACAAATTGAGGAGTGGAGAATCTGAAATGCCAACGGAACTAACTCGGGGTCCTCGTGGCCATTACGACAATTTTCCTCAACAATCATCAGCTACTAAAGATGGCTTTGCAATCACAGTCTGTAGAGATAGATATAACCTATCAGATTTCCAAACTGAATATGAAACAGCTAAGTTTTATATCATTAAATCTTTCAATGAGGATGATTTTCATAAGAGCATTAAATATGATGTCTGGACAAGTACTTCTAATGGAAATAAGAAGTTGAACGAAGCATTCCATGATGCAGAAGCTAAATCAATACAGACAGGCAAGAAGTGTCCAATCTTCCTCTTCTTCTCAGTGAGTTCAAATCATTTTCCGTCTAGTTATCTATTGTTTTTCCTTCAGAAGTGTAACATGAAATTAGGGAATTGATCTTTTATTAGTAGAAGTTGCGTATGTTGATATCTCATTTGAAGATATCTTCTATTTGATTGTCTTATTTCTTTAGATTAAATTATCTTCAAAACCTCATACTAGAAGAAGATGAGCACGTTCATATTTTCCTTTGTGTTTATGTTTGACACTTGCAAACATCCAAATATTCTCTTGGTTTTCATGTTTAAAATGCTTCCTTCCAAATTATAATAGTATCATCTTTGACCTAGGTTTATATGTAGAATTTGGATTTTATGTCCTTAGATCTGCATTTGTGAATATTCATAGATTCATCGGTCATATTTTGTTGTCAAATCAGGTCAATGCTAGCGGGCAGTTTGTTGGAGTAGCTGAGATGGTTGGACCAGTGGACTACAAAAAAGACATGAAGTTTTGGAAAGTTGGCAAATACAACGGGTTCTTCCCAATTAGGTGGCATATAATAAAAGATGTTCCTAACAGCCAGCTTCGACATATCATCCTTGAAAACAATGACAATCGGCCCGTAACTTTCACTAGGGACACACAAGAGGTATAATTCTTGGTCTTGGTGCTTATATTTCGACTCAATGATTTGGTAGACATGATTTATCCTTAAACTAGTGATTATATGGTTTGCAGATAGGACTGAAACAGGGTCTGGAGATGCTGAATATCTTTAAAAGTTACCTGGCTAAGGCATCTCTATTGGATGATTATGACTTCTATGAGCAGCGAGAGAAGTTACTTCGTTCGGAGAAGAGTTCTAAGCATATAATTCGAGAACCGGAAGTATATGGCTATGAAGATGACCAATACCAAGTAAGTTCCGTGTTGGTTTCTCTATAATGATTCTCAATCCTTTCAGCAGTATGTGTAAATACCCAAGTGTTGGAATATTGCATTGCTAAAATAGCTATTAGCTCCTTCTTTTGCATGCTGTAGAAACTTATGTTTAGGTGTGTGCGCGCGCTCTTGTATTGATTTAAGCTTTTTGTAATCATTCATCTGTCTTTTAATTTTCAACAGAACACCGTCGAAGCAAGAGAGGAGAGGGTTACCAAGCAAGCTTCCCTCGTCAACCTTACAAAGAATCGTTTTCTTAATCCCTCGGGCAAAAACGGCTTTAGATAGCCAGATTGTTAGATGACAAATCTTTTTAGTCATTGCAGACTTGCAGTTTGATTTGGTTTGGTTTCTTTAATAAAATTTATTTATGTTCATCCATAAGCTGACTAATTATTGTTTTTATACTACGTGATGTTGATACTTGCCACTGGCAAGCACATTCATCTCTCGTTTGGTTTTGGTTTTGGCAGTTCGTATAGCTGTTGTTGATGCAAAGCAGCCATGCCATGAAGAGTATCAATATATTTCAGCTCTTGATTCGACTACATAAACAGACAGTACTTTTGTAGAAAGTTCTTATGTATTCACATAGTTATTATTATAAAATCAAAACAATTAATTATTATAAAATGTTGCCACGATATAACAGCGATGCAACATTATGAATGAATTATTGGGAAAATAACATGAGTATAAATTTACAACTCTTGCATTGTCTGACCTCCACGTTGCTACAAAATCAATTCTATTTAGAAGTATTTTAGACCAAGAACAACTAATTGTAGCTTCAATCATAATATAATTAATTTTTTATTTATTTTATCAAATCAGTTATTCTTATAATTTTTTCTCATATCAATAAACATAATTCCAAAAATTTTGACAATAATTACGATTAGAACATAAGAACTTGGGTTTTACAATGAATAACAAAATGGAGATGATTGAGTTAAAGACCAAAATGGTCATTGAATCTCATTCATCCAATAAATAATAAAGGGCTAAGATTTAATGTAAAAATTGATTATATAATATATATTTTTTATTTTAATTTTTTTTGTTGATTTGTCATTTTTATCCTTTCAACCCAACCTCCACTTAAACCACCCCACTACTACAACTCTTGCCCTTCGGCCACTGGCCACTGGCCACCACCAATGTGCTGCCGCACCACTGTCACTCACCCACCCTACCCGCCACCCCAACCCAAATTCTAACAAATTTAACCTCGATCACATCAACTGATCAACCAAAGAAGTCCCAATGGCAATCCAAACTCTTCCAAGATAGATATTTCCAATTTGGTTCTCATGGTTCTTAATACCAAATGCCCGTTCTTTCTCTGCCATTTTAACTTCTTGTGTATTCCTAAATCTTAAAAAAAGTATCTTTGTTTGAAACCTAGACAAGACAAAGTTCAGTTGCCTTCATCAATCTTCTCCCTCTTCATGCACCCACCTCGATTTCAACTCACAATATTGCTTGCTACAATGGCCGCTCAAAAGATCCAACTAGAAACTTCATGCTTTAAAAAATCAACTAGAAAAAATAAGGATAACCCAGAAATGAAAAGAATAATCCCTGAAAAATATTAAAAAAAGAAGAAGCCATAAACAAAATGAAAAATTAATGCAGAGAACCAAAACGAATTGATTGATATGCTCATTTTGTTTGGTAAAATTGATATGCTCATATTTGATGCCCAAAAACAAATTTTCCATTTTTAGACCCAAAACAAAATTAGTAGGTTTCTGGGTTTCCAAAAACAAAATGGAAAATTTTTGGATTCATCAATATTTACAAGATGAATATGAAACAAACCAATTTTTGCAAAATTAAAGCACCAGCAAACAAAATGACAACGCACAGAACTAGATATGCAAGCAAACATCGTGCTTGCCGGTTCACTCCGCAATGGTGATGGGTTTTTGCCTAAATCGCACTATTGTGACTGCTGTCGAACCAAATATGGCACCCAGTCCCCATATCCGCAATCTCCCTCCCAGGTCTCGATGATGGAGCACTTCTTTTGTGCCTTGGACTTAGATGCGACTATGAGACTCCTTAAAATCGGTGGTCATTAATAGGGAGAAGCCCTTTTAACTTAACTTTGTTAAAAGTTAGTTATGGCTGTTATTGTTAGTTATTGCTGTTATTGTTAGTTATTGACACTAGCTTGCTATGCAAGCAACACAGCTTGTATTTTGTGTATATAAATAGAGCTCTTGCTCTCTAATGAAATCAAGTAATTCATTTTCCCCATCAAGTTTCTATTATGGTATCAGATGTGCTCTGCACTTCCGCAGTTTCTTTGCGTTTTCTCTCCCTTTCCCGCACTTTCTTGCATTTTCTCACCTCTTTCTCGGCCAGAGCTCTTGCTCTTTCTTGAGCGTTTCCTGCGAGATCTCATCTCGGCTTCGCTCCGCAACTAAGCTCGTGTCTTCTTTTTCTTGCTTGCTGTGCAAGATCACCGACTTGTTGCAGTTTTCGATCTGTTGTTGCGCAAGATCCATGGCTGATGATGCTTCCACTACATCTCAGGTTCCTCAACCTGACTCCATTTCCGATCCTGCTTCCCCATACTATCTGCATCCCAACGAGAATCCCTCCTTAGTTCTGGTTTCTTCCCTCCTCACTGGCGCCAACTATCATAGCTGGTCACGTGCCATGAGAATGGCTCTCATGTCCAAGAACAAGGTCAAGTTCATTGACGGATCCATATCCGTGCCTACTCCTGGCTCTGCTCTTCATGCACAGTGGGAGCGATGCAACCACATGGTGCTTTCTTGGCTTGTTCGTTCTGTGGATCTGCCTATAGCACAAAGCATTCTTTGGCTTGATAAGGCCTCTGATGTTTGGACAGAACTTAAGGAACGGTTCTCCCAAGGAGATTTGCTGCGAATTGCAGACATACAAGAAGAAATTTCTGCACTCCGACAAGGTGATTCTAATGTCACTAAATTCTTTACTGATTTGAAGCTGTTATGGGATGAATTAGATGTATTTCGTCCCCTCCCGATCTGCAAGTGTTCTGTACAGTGTTCTTGTGGTGCATTTGTTGAATTAAAGGAAAGATTGAATGCTGATCGTGCTATCAAGTTTCTTAAAGGCCTTAATGAACCTTTCAATCCGGTTCGGTCTCAGCTTTTCTTGATGGAAACTCTTCCCCCTCTCAATCGTATTTTTGCCTTGGTTCTTCAGCATGAAAGGCAACTCACATATGAGGCACTTGACAGCAAATTCAGTGTGAATTATGCTGCACAAAAGAATGACATGTCAAAGACTGATTCTTCCACTGCCCGGAGGCCTCACCCTGATGCTGGTAAGGGCAAACCAGGAGGCAAGAAGTGTTCCTTCTGTGGTTATAAAGGCCACACTGTGGATGAATGCCATAAGAAACATGGCTATCCACCTGGATATCGATCCAAGAAGGCCAATGCCAATGCTGCTGTTGCAGAAGACAGCTATTCTGATCCCTCATCTGCGGCTCCCTTCAATTTCACAGCTGACCAATACCACAGTCTCCTTGCCTTAATTCAGAGGCCTGGTCCCAGCTCAACTCAAGCCCAAGTAAACATGACTCAGGGCTCACCTTCTGACTTCAATTTGAACACAGGTACCCCTTGGCTCCTGGATTCTGGAGCTTCTCATCATATTTGCTGTTCTTTGCTTTATTTCCAGTCTTATCAGGAAATATCTCCTCCTATTGCTATCACCCTACCTAATGGACAAGTGCTACACTCCAAGTTTGCTGGGACAGTCCCATTATCTTCATCATACTGCCTCTCTCATGTGTTGTATTTGCCCGATTTTAGCTTCAACTTGATAGCTATTACCAAGCTGTGCACTGACCTAGCCTGCAAACTTACTATATTTTCTGATCATTGCCTGATCCAGGACTCCCACAGCTCCAGGCAGATTGGAATTGCTAGAGCCAAAGCTGGCCTCTATGTTTTACAATCTCCCCTGCCTTGTATGCTGCCCAGGCAAACTTTTGCTACTGTTAATAATGTTGCTGAAAATAAGTTTGATCTTTGGCATTATAGGTTAGGCCACATTGGTTCAGACAAAATGAATCTCCTTCATGATGCTTATCATTTTGTTCCACACTGTAAATCTTTGAAACCTTGTGATATATGTCATTTTTCAAAGCAAAAGGCCATTCCATTCTCTGCTAGCAATTCTGTTGCCTGTGATAATTTTGATTTACTTCATGTTGATATATGGGGTCCTGTGTCAACTGCATCTGTTCAAGGGCATCGATATTTCCTAACAATTGTAGACGATCATAGTAGACATACATGGTTGCACTTGCTTAAAACAAAGGCTGAGGCCTCCCATGCCCTTAGAGCTTTTGTTATCCAAGTGCACACCCAATTTGGCAAGTCTGTAAAGAAGATCAGGTCAGATAATGGACCTGAGTTCAGCTTGAGAGAGTTTTATGCATCAAGGGGGATCCTTCATCAATTGAGCTGTGTGGAAACACCTCAACAGAATGCTACTGTTGAAAGGAAACATCAACATCTCCTCAATATCACAAGAGCCCTTCTGTTTCAAGCCAACCTTCCAGCCTCATTTTGGTCGTTTGCTGCTGCACATGCCTGTTTCCTCATCAACCGAATTCCAACAAAAGGGGCAGCCAACAATTGCCCTTTTTATCTGCTGCACAACAAACTGCCTGATTTCAGTTTCCTCAAGGTCTTCGGTTGTTTGGCTTATGCCAATTCCCTCCACAGGAACAGATCCAAGCTACACTCAAGGGCTAGGAAGAGTGTCTTTTTGGGCTACAAGACTGGCACTAAAGGCTTTCTTTTATATGATCTGCACTCCAGGGAAGTTTATGTCAGCAGGAATGTTCATTTCTATGAACATTTCTTTCCTTACCATGGCATAACCTCTCCTGCACTGCCTTCTCAAGAGTTCGTGTTGCCTGCTGCAAGCAATTCACCTTGGTGGGATACTGACCAACCCCACACAGCTCCTGTGTCTGACCTCACTGATCACACACCTACACTTGACTCTACAGCACACTCATCACCAGGACCAACTGATTCCCCTGAGCATCAGGCACCCGTGAGACACTCCACAAGAGCAAGGCATGCTCCTTCTTACTTAACGGACTACCATTGCAACCTTCTAGCCTCCAGTGCAGAGAATTTCATTCCTGCCTCACAGACTTTCTCAACCACACATCCCTTACATTCTGTCATCTCCTATGCCAATCTGTCCACTGACCACAGGTCTTATGCTCTTGCCATTTCTACAATGACTGAACCAACTAGATACAGTGAGGCAGTCAAGCACCAATGTTGGAAGGATGCAATGGATACAGAAATTGCAGCTTTGGAACAAAACTCCACTTGGCAATTGGTTGATTTACCTGATGGCAAGACACCCATTGGCTGCAAATGGGTCTACAAGATCAAGCTTAAGGCTGATGGATCCATTGAAAGGTATAAAGCTCGGCTGGTAGCAAAGGGTTATACCCAAACCCATGGGATTGACTATTTGGAAACCTTTAGTCCAGTTGCAAAGATGACCACAGTAAGGCTGTTATTGGCCTTGGCAGCAATCAAGGGCTGGCATTTGCAACAATTGGATGTTAACAATGCATTCCTCCATGGTGATTTGCATGAGGAGGTCTACATGAGATTGCCTCAAGGATTCCAAAGCCCCAAGCCTAATCAGGTCTGCTTATTGAAGAAATCTCTCTATGGTTTGAAACAGGCTAGTCGGCAGTGGTTCTCCAAGCTCTCTAGTGCCCTCACCACACTTGGCTTTACCAAGTCAGCTTATGACCATTCCCTGTTCCTTCAAACTACATCCTGTTCCTTCACAGCTTTGTTAGTTTATGTGGATGACATCATTTTAGCTGGGGACAGCTTGCCTGTGATTCAATCCATCAAAGCCTTTCTGGATGATAAGTTTCGGATTAAGGACCTAGGCAATCTCAAGTTCTTCCTTGGCCTTGAGGTTGCCCGTTCCACACAAGGAATCTCGGTTTCCCAAAGGAAATATGCCTTGGAAATATTGTCTGATGCGGGGATGCTTGGTTGTAAGCCTCTCAGCACTCCCATGAATGCACCTCACCGCCTATCCAAGGATCAAGGTGAACCATTGGCAGATCCTGCTGAGTATAGGAGATTGGTTGGACGCCTAATTTACCTGACTACAACTAGACCTGACCTATCTTTCTCAGTAAATCATCTGGCTCAGTTCATGTCTAATCCCACCAGTGTTCACCATTCCGCAGCTACCAGATTGTTGCGCTTCCTCAAGTCCAGTCCAGGAATGGGCCTGTTCTTCTCCAGCACCTCTGAGCTGCAACTGAAAGCTTTCTGTGATGCAGATTGGGCTGGTTGCCCCGACACCCGCCGCTCCACCACAGGGTTCTGTGTTTTTCTTGGTGACTCCTTGGTTAGTTGGAAATCCAAGAAACAGTCCATTGTGTCCCGTTCCTCCTGTGAAGCGGAATATCGGGCCCTTGCTGCGGTATCCTGTGAAATGCAGTGGATCTCTTTTCTGTTGACAGATTTTGGCATCACCCCTACCCAATCTGCAGCTGTTTTCTGCGACAATAGAGCAGCTATGCAGATAGCTCACAACCCCGCTTTCCATGAGCGCACCAAGCATATAGAGCTTGATTGCCATTTAGTTCGGGAAAAGGTGCAAAGTGGCCTCCTCCGGTTACTGCCTATCTCCTCAAAGATGCAAGTAGCTGATCTTATGACAAAACCTTCACCCCCTGCCACTTTTCACAGTTTGTTTTCCAAACTTGGCATGCTTGATGTATTCACCTCATCCCACGCCACGTTTGAGGGGGGGTAATAGGGAGAAGCCCTTTTAACTTAACTTTGTTAAAAGTTAGTTATGGCTGTTATTGTTAGTTATTGCTGTTATTGTTAGTTATTGACACTAGCTTGCTATGCAAGCAACACAGCTTGTATTTTGTGTATATAAATAGAGCTCTTGCTCTCTAATGAAATCAAGTAATTCATTTTCCCCATCAAGTTTCTATTAGTCATCGTCAATATCATCATGGCGGCACTCACGTGAAAAATTGGTGGAGGGGTTAAGAGCAGAGGCCGGTGCAACGATGGTGGGTCAGTGGCGAGATCTCGGGTTTGGAGGTGGAGGCGTCGCTGCAGCGAGGGTCGGTGGAGGTGGGAGAGAAGAAAAGTGGGAGAATAGTCAGGGACAAAATGATAATTTTACTATCTTTTTACAATAAAATATTACCTAGATCATTTTAGTCCATAACTTGACTCGGTCCAGGTAAGAATGCTCCAATCAGTGAATAACAAAACGTTCTTTTTCAAACTGGACTAACAAAAACATAAGATCAATGCAAGATTGAATTGATAAAGAGTTTTAAATTATATGATATATGATATGAATATGTTTTGAAAAATAAAGATAAAAGGACTAAAAAAAAAAAAAGTTAGATGATTATTTTGAAAGAAAGGTCGTTTAAAAAAAGTTTGCTTCGTTTAATAGATAACGAAAATTACGTTAGGATTCGATAAATCAATCTACTAATTTATATAAATGATATTTATTATTATTATTTTTTTTATTTTATTCTCAAGATCTCCCAATTTAGTTTTTTTTTTTGCTTTTTAAATTCAGGTAATTTTATCCTTGTTAAAAAATTTCAACCAATTTAGTCTTTATCATTTTTTAAATTGATCAATTTTATCATTCTTAAATTATTTCAGCCATTTTAGTCCTAATTATTTTCCAACTCAAACAATTTTATCTCTCTTGAATTCTTTTGGGTAATCTAGTTCTTGTTATTTTTTAAATCGGTCAATTAAGTCCTCGTTATTTTTTAAGTTAGTTATTTTCACCTCATTTAATTTTTTGACTAATTTAGTCTTTACAATTACAAAAATTAGACAAGTTAATTTTTTCATCTATTTCTTAAACTGAAATAATTGACTTAGAGCATAACAAAGACTGTGTTTGATACCAGAGCTATGACAAGGGGCAGAGACATGAGAACAAAAAATTTCTATATTCTTTGTACCTTGCTGAAGTTGAGACAGAGGGGACAGAAAATCTTTTCATTGGAGACACAAAATTGAGGTTTGGAAGTACAATTTCTTTTTTGGTTTGTGTCATTGTATCTCTATCTCCTGTACCAAATGTAACTAAAGGGACATGACACATTAAGGATCAACATCATCTCTTCCATAAACATCATTTTACCCAACTAATAATATATTCCCTTCCAGCAAAATGGCATCACAAAACATGTGTATATGATGAAAAACATACCCCAATATGTAAATATGTTTGCAAAAAAATAAAAATGAGGTGTTTAACTATTTAAATGATAAGGTAAATAAATTTTTACTAAAATTAATTGATTTTAAAAACAACCGATATTAAAGTGAGCAAAAAGAATATAAGAGATAAAATTATTTGTGTTAAAAAACCCATGCCTTAAAGATATTCACGATAATAATTCAGAAAAGTGCATAGCAGCAGCCACGCCTTAAACCCTTGTCCAATCCAACGTTCATCGTCTCGAAGCTACACAGTGACTGAATCATACGTTTCCATTTCCAATTCCCTTTCATTTGCTTTTGGAGCTGAAAAGAGCGCTTGTAGTTTCAATGACCCAGAATCCGAAGCATACACTGGAATTCGAAGAATCTACTGGTAGGCCTTCAAAGATATCAAAACCCGATAATCTCAGCGACGAAGAAGAAGAAGAAGAAGAAGAGCAACAACCAAAGGCGGTGATGAGCCAGAGAAACCCTAGGATTCAACGCTATCTGGTTGCAATTGAGTACATCGGCACTCGATTCTCTGGCTCGCAGAAGCAACTCTCTTCTTGCCGCACCGTCGTCGGTGTTCTTGAGGTACTCTCTCTCACTGATTTTATCGACTGCTTTTCGCCGAGTTCAATTCATGCTATTAAAATTGAAACCTCACACTAACAGTAAGATCATTTTGTGACGTAGGAGGCATTTTGTAAATTCATTGGTCAACCGGTTTCTGTGTCTTGTTCTAGTCGAACTGTGAGTAGAATCACTACTATCATTTTCACTGTTTCTTCAACTTTTATTCAAATCATATGAATAATTACTGTATTATAGCTACAAATGGTTGAGTGCAGGACGCTGGAGTCCATGCCTTGTCAAATGTGTGTCATGTTGATATCGAACGCATCAGCAAGAGGAAGCCTGGTGAAGTGGTGTGTTATGCAATCTTCCCCTAAAACTGAAAAACTCGACCTCTTGTTGAATTTGTAGAAGAGAAATGTTACTTGTATTCGTATAATGTGAGACACCATGCTGAACTCATCTATTATCTGCCATTAGATGAGATTTCAATGGAGTATGTCTCATCGAATGGTAGATAATAAGTGAGTTGGTATGAGTTCAAATAACACAACTCTTCACTTAAGGGAATTCATGTCTTCGCTATTAGTTTCATACTAACTTCCGTCTTGTACTTGTGACAATACAGTTACCGCCTCACGAGCCTGCTGTGGTTAGAAGGGCTGTCAACCATTTCTTACAGGTACCTTCTTCTCTCATCTACTCAATTCTATGTTGTTTGAATATGATGTTGCTGCTTCGATTTTGTGTGTACCAAAGTTTATTACCAATACTCATTGTGTTTGAAATAAAAAGTTGGAGTTTTGTGAAAAGTGAAAACATTAACTGTTTATGAAGTTTCATTTACTGGCTGATGTCACTTGAGTATCTTGTTTCTGCTTCAAAGCTCCTGACATTTCTGTCAAATTGATTTGCTTTAGAAACATGACAGCGACTTAATGGTTACTGATGTCCGATGTGTTCCGCCTGATTTTCATGCCAGATATAAAGCACAAGAGCGCACGTGAGTAGTCAAGAATCTATGTTTCTAATAACTTTAAATTATACATGCATTGATTATTGATTGTTACAAATGTGCTTCTTACATTGTATCTTGAGTAACGACTGTTATTCTTAGCTACAAAGATCTACAAAGTTGTACCTGGTATTGTATCTAATAGTTACAATTAAGAATAGCCTGTATCTAATAGTTACAATTAAGAATAGCACGGTATGGTTGATATCTTACATTTTCTAAAGCTGAATACTTTTCATGCATTGCCCTATAATTTTGTTTATCATGATTTGTAGTAATTGATAGTCATTGGGAACTTCCATCAGATACTTTTATCGCTTGCTGTCTGGGCCAGAGCCTTTGTCATCCTTTGAGAAAGATCGAGCATGGCATGTGCCAGAGGAGCTTAATCTTTCAGCAATTCGAGTTAGTTAACAGTTCCCTGCTTCCTTATATTTGCTAGATTATGCTCTCTGAACTCCCAAAAAGAGAAAGAATCTATTAATGATATGTGTGCAGGAAGCATGCAAGATTCTTGTTGGACACCATGATTTTAGTTCCTTCAGGGCTGCCGGTTGTCAGGTTGCTTCTTTTTCTCCAATGTTGTAAACAATAATAATTTTGAATTTTGAATTTTGAATTTGAAGTATCAGTAATTTACTTTTACCAAAAATGGAATGTTGTTGGCAATGTGACCCTCTTCTCTTTTTCTCATTGAGGGATGATGGGCCTCATTTATATATTTGCCCTTTTTACAGGCAAAATCACCAATTAGAACTTTAGATGAACTCAATGTATGTGAGGTAATTCCAAGTCCACATTTTCCATCTGTGATGGATAGAGAACAACAGAATAAAGTCAGCGATGCTCTTCATGGCTGCCACAGCAACTCTGAAACTGAGATTCCCCCTAGCTCTAGTGCAAGCACGGCTAAAGTAACAACATTAGGTGAAGATGTAGGATTTGGCAAAAGGAGGAGGCATCGCTGCTTGGTGGTAACAGCACGTGCACGTGCTTTTCTTTACCATCAGGTTGGGTATCGTCCTTTTTTAACCCAGGCTTATAAGTTCCATGTTCTGCATTTTGAGTCTTCCTGCATGCTGAGTCTGGAAAAATAGAAGACAAAGAAAGGAAAAACCAAAGAAGTTTTCAAAAGCGGTCATAGATTAATTTTTCTTCATGTTTGCTCAATCTGATTTGGTCGTAATCCAGACGAATTCGTTTCAGGTTAGACTTCTTGTTGGTGTCCTCAAAGCTGTTGGCACCGGAAACTTAACAATTCCAGATGGTATTCATACTGCTCATTTCTCTTCATGTGTGTTTTGATAAAACACTTTTTAATGAACTGATTTGATTACATGATGGCTGTTTCAGTTGAAAGGATTTTGAATGCGAAAACCATTACAGCCGCCAGTCCAATGGCCCCGGCATGTGGTCTCTACCTGGGTGAGGTAAAATATGATCTGCCTAGTTAATTGACGTCATTGGTCTCTCTTAAGGACGCCATGGACTCGAGTAAAGCTTGACATAGATGTCTAACCAATTTTTGTCCCTGTTTAGATGGGCCATTTAGGGCACTTCATTTGAAGTGCACATAACAATGGATTAATTTTGACCCTTGTATACAACTTGTACCTCTAATTTTCATTTTACAGTACTCCAACCATTTCTATCCGTCAGATATCTTTTATTTTTTATTCAAAACACTGTAGAAATTAGCTCTCCCGACAGAAGGAAAAGGTAACACGGACGTGTTATCTATTTGTACTTCATCTTCGCCTTCTTCAAATGAGCCTTTTAAATTAATAGTAACCCCCCAAATATAGGCCGTCACAAGTTAGTCCATCAATTTTATTTTATGATCGGACTAGTTAGTTCAGCATAAATAAAAACTTTATTGACCACTTACAAATGAAAAAAATCAGACAAATACATCTTAAGGTGTCTATTACCTTAATGTCACATATTTTTAAGAAATTAATTTGTTTGAAAGTCATTGTGAGAGGTCGATTTATTTAAAAATCAAATTGTGAGAAATTTATTTGTTCAATTTTTTTCATTTATGAAGAGACAATGAGTTTTTTTATTTGTGAACTTGTCCGTTTGTGATTTATTCTTAAATTTAAAAAAGTATTTGTTTTTTTAGCAAGTGGCCTTTCATTTTACTTCATCTAAGACAGCGAGTGGCGCTATATTTTACTTTTATAAAACGGGGATATGCACAAATTAAACACGTAATTATTTAACAACAAAAATAATCAGTACAAAACAAATTGCAAGTCTGTTCTATCAAAACTTTATTGGTTTAAAAAAAATTAAACCAAGAACAATGAAAATGGACTTCGGCTTTTGTTACAGTAGAGTCATAATGCCCAGTCTAGTACTAAATGGATCTCAAAAGTAAAACGAAAACGAAGAGAAAAATAGAATTGAAGGCAAAGCTACAAAATCTCTTTTTGCTCTGAATAAGTTTTGCCTAGCAATGAAGGCAGATCAACTTAAATACTAATTTGAGATTGCTAGATATGAAGTAGTGAACCGATTAAAATGAGAACCTACTCCATGAAAGTCCGAATTGCCGCTTGAATTGAACTAGTACGACTAGTATTCCGATGCTGTATCAGTGAATGTGGTCCACTCCATATAGAGTGACTATTCTTGGGGAAGAGAGTTCCACATAAACTTGCAAGCTTGGGGTTTTCAATATACAAGCTCTCAAGCAGCTGAGCTTTCTGATGTTTATCTTGTGAATCCTACAAATAGAATAAACTATTAAGTCAGTCTTGCAATTACAACTATAACATATATGCAAACAATAGTAACATTAACACTTAAACAGCATTCTAGATATGCAAATACTGTTATTTCCTATATGAAATATTGCTTGAAATACCTTGTGCTTCTGATGCTGGACTGCAGCGGCTTGTCCTTCTTGCGGTGTCGAAGTAATATAATCATCATGAAGATTGGTTGCATCTCCAGCATTAGATTTCTCAACAAAAAATCCTCCATGCTGCGACTGCTTTAAAGCTTCATCCATCTGATTCTTCTGGTTTTCCATTTCAATATTTCCCTCTTCCTCTTCGTCTTCCTCCTCCTCGCCTTCCTCCTGGTCATGGTCATCGTCATTTTCATCATCATTGTCACCATCAATGTCCTCATGCTTTCCCTCTGAAGGGCTGCGCTGCTTCTCACCAACATCCATTTTCACTACCTCTCCTTTGTCCTCCTCAGCATCTCCATCGGTGCCTAGCGAGTCATCCATATTTGATGATGAATCCTCACCACCAGGGCTTTCCACGAGCATTGGTTCCTTAAAACAAAATTTTCAGAATTGAAGTTATTTGTCCACTTGGATTACATGCTAGTTAATTCATGGATTTCATGGCAAAAAGCAAAAGCAGATACTAGGATTTCTTTACTGCATGAGCTGCAATCCTCATTTAATATCTGGATCAGATGTTCACAAATGTAATGGGAATCAAAAGTGGAGAATATCATCGTTATGCATGCCACTTAACAAAAAATTCGTATGTGATAATTAGCATACTGAATAGCACCAAGGTAGACACATAATAAAGCCATTCCAGTAATATTTTCTTTCCGTTTATAGAATTTAGTATATAATAATATATGCAAGCTATGAAATGGAACAAGGAAACTTCAGTTACAAATTTGACCTTAGTGAGACATGTTATAGACCCTAAACCACAAATTTTCCAGCCGTTAAAAGAATAAAATGCAGGCAGTAAACGGGTACCATACCTCTTGCTTAAACTCTTTAGCAGGCTGATCACCACCGGATCCAAAATTGCCTTTAGCAATTCTAGCATTCTCCTCCCGTTCCCTCCTACGGCGCTTTAGCACACAAATAGCACATAAACAATCGTGTTTATGGTGTCTTCTGCAAATTAAGTAAAGCTTGAGCAAGCAAAATTATATTGAAAGGATATAAAGAAAAAATATGAACTAAAGAGAAGCCAACCTCTGTTAGAAACTCATCATGTAAGACATTATATGTATTTTAGAATCACTAAGTTTACACATAAACTTAATGATATATACATTTTATAGAAGTTACACTGAAGGAAATGCAATTTCCTAAAGTAACCAAAGCTTCTCTATCCTAAGATTCACAAGTCACTGTTAAGAAAAATACACTCTCAGGTGTATATCAAAGATATGGAGACTAGTATGCTAGTACATTCTATTTGTAAACTTATATTGTCGACTTAATCATACTACACACAAACACATGATCAACAATAGATTTCATTCAGTCTAGGAATAGGAGATATCAACTCAATCATTTCCATTAGAAGAGCAATTACCAAATAAGAAATTCTAACATCAAATTGAGGAATACACACCCATGGCCCTTTTTCTTCTTCTGCTTCAAATGACCACTCTTCCCTACTTTTCCATCACCAGACAGTGCAGTGTCCTCTGCCATAGTTCTCTCTGCACCTGATCCTTCGAAAGAATATGCACACATTGCAATCAGATGACCGTGGTATAATATCTTCAATGACATAAAAATCATCAGCTTTCAGAAGATTATACGACACAAACAATTATCCTTCATCTCCTCCAAAGGGTACAAAATACACACATGAAATAAGAGCTAGTTATTTCTTTTCCACTTAAACTTTCATTAGATAAGTAATTTTCTTCTTATTTACTTGTGTAGGGTTCTGAAAATCAATCTCAGAAAAAACCACGTTGCTTAATTAAATTTCTCAATTTTCAAAATTAAGATATATCATTTGTTGCCCTGCTATCCCCTCTCCACCACGTCCCAAGAAAAACAAAAGTAAAAGAAGTTCACAGAAAAAATTAGCAGAGGAACTATACAGGAACTAAGCTTGTTCAAGCACCTTCAAGCAAAACACTCCTCCAACAGTTATTTTATCGCAATAATATTAAAAAGGAAATGAAAGACACATTTCCAGACATATTCCATGCCAACGTATCCTGAGAAATAGCATATCCAAGAATGACTCACTCACTAAATGCTCTATATCTATCATTTTCACAAGGAAAAAAAGGGATAAGTATAAGGAAGTCTCACCCTTAGTTGCTTTTGGTTGTTCACAGTATAACCCAGCTGCAGCCCAGTACTTCATAAAGTTCTTCTTTACTCGCCTCATAAGATCCAAGATATAGTCACCCTTATTGTTATACTTATAGCAGTTGTCCCAAATGTATTGAACATCCTTATAGACATCCTCCGAATTCACGTACTTCTCATTCTTTTCAAGATTGCTGCATATAGTTCCAAAATCCATTGGTGTGTCTATGATATCAAAATAGTCCTGGTTCCATAAAGCATTATGAAATTAGACACATGTAAGGAAAGAAGAAACTACTATTTTTTTCTTTTGGTTCAAGGTTTACAATAAATCACATTAGTCTCCTTGGCTGAACAAATATCATAGATTTTTGTAGAATACCTCTATGCCTGTGTGACCAAGACCACCACCAAGAAAGAGAAAGACAGATAGCACATTTTAACTGATAACAATCCACCCAATGTCTACAGAAAGCACATTGGGTAAAACCAAGTAATTTACATAATTGCTTTTCCTCTTAGCTTTTGTTTTTCTTTCATGGAGGCTGAAGAGAAGTTATAGTATTAAACAAAAGCTATGAATTATAATGATGCAAATGACTGAGTAATACAATTTAACCAAAAAAAAGGGTTAAAAATTAGGGTTTGGGCCAGAAGTTGAGAAAGGCAAATATCTAATGCCTTAAGTGTCATCCAGATTTTACATAAAAAATGAAAAAGTTGCTTGGACATATTTGTACTTACAGGAATTCCCAGAGCTTCAGGATTAACAGGAATATTGAAGGGTTCAGCAGCATCCATTTTCATTACCTTCCTTATGATCTGTGCAGAAGAAACACAATAGAGAAAAGAAAATTACTACCACCAAGTAGGTAACGAAGGATATCATGCTTGTATGATAACAAATTAAAACAAGTTGGAAACAATGTATAAAAAGTTCAAACATATACCACTAATGAAGCATCCAATTCTTGCTTATTATATCGGGGATTCTGTAGAGGGGCATTTCTTTCTTTCGGATGAGTAATCTCAGTCGAAACCGACAACAATTTGCCAGTCTGGTCAACATTGGATCCCAAAGCCTTGGATGACTTAATCTTTATGCTACCAGCTCTCTTTGATGTAGTACCCAATTTCACATCAGGCAACGAATTCGCACTATCTTCCGTCCTCTCAGCATTCAAACCTTGTTTGTCAAACCCGTGTTGCTGGCTACTCTTATCAGTATCACTCTGCGTGTGAGCCTCTGATGAAGTGTGTTGGGAGTCCAACATTTTCGGGGTTCTGAGCTTCACCTTAACACGCCCAACCGACTTCGCCGCGGCCTTATCGATGGAACCATCAGGGTTTATGTTAGCCAGGTTGTAATGCTGCTGATCTGTCCCAGTTGAAGAAGGCGTGTCAACTTCCATCCCAGAGTTATCTTTATCATTGCCAAAATCATCCAAACCAGAGGTTTCTTCCTTGTTTTGGTCCACTGCATTTCCAACAGTCTCATTGGCACCGGCTACACGAATAGCGGCGCCTTTTGACTTCCCTTTCTTGTGCCCACGCTTTCGCTTCATGCTCTAACAAAACAACACTGCTCAAAAGGGAATTGAGACTAAAATTAAATCACGAAACTACAAAGTACCAACCGAGGCATGACCTATATAAGCCAAGCGTTGTGGGATTTGTGCTTGTGGAAACTGGAAATTATCGAGTAATCAGGGATAAAAAAGAGAGCCCACAATTTTTGTGAACAATGCCGGGTAGAATTTATTGATTCTCGAATACGTAAATATCAAATGGGCTATATAAAACAGGCGTGCCCAATAACCCGCGTGTGGTCGGTGCTTGAAGACAAAGTACTAAGCACAAAACCTATGTGAATTTCATACTAACATACTTTTTCCCAAGGACAAAAACTATGATTTGAATGAAGATACTTAAAATTATAGCTAAAATCAAACGAAATTATCAGCTAAAGATTGTATTTTTGAAAAGAAGAAAGCGAATTACATGATTCTGAGCAGTTACAAGGAACACCAAATTCGCACAGAAGTTGTGAATGGCTTCGGATAGCGCAAACAAACAAATCGAAACTATGGAGGAACGGGAGGTATTCAATGCAGCGGGTCAGAAAAGGAAATTAGGTGAGTGGTGGTCGGAGCGACGGTGAAGAATTCGACGCAACGGCGGAAACCTTTCTTTCCTGACGGTGCTCGCGGCGACGGAGGAGCAAGACAACGCCGTGAGATATCTGGATTGGAACCCTATATTCTCAACTTTAATAAACGCTGCGTTTCATTGCTATATATTGTCTTCTTTTCCTTAATAACCTACGTGAGTTGCACGTGCCGGATAATAAACCTCAAAAATACTAAAATTGCAATACAAATTCTTACCCAAAAAAATAAAATAAGATAATGAAGTAAAATTGAGAAGATAATAAAAAATGAAGAGAACGGGGAAAAATAAAGGCTAACCAAATTCTATAGCTCTTGAATGTTATTGAGCACATGATTTTAAAAAAAGTGCTTATTAAATTAGGAGGCATTTGATTAGGGAAATCTGTCAACAGTTTTTAGAATTTTTTTTTATAAGTAAAAAAGTAAAAGAGATATTACAATCTACGGAAAAGGAACTCCTACAGTCTTCGCGGACTAGAGATTGAATACTCATAGGAAAAACAAAAAATATCATTATAGATGATTTTTTTAAATATCTCTATTTCGCGAGTCAATCCACACAAGCATTTGTCTCACACAAAACATGTCTAATCACAACTTCCTAATTCCTATAAGTTCGCTTTCAAATGTCCAAGATAATCGCTTGGAAAAAAGTTGCTAAGCCAACCATATCAAAAAAGTCACTCTCATAAATAACCTTTCATTCAGAAGCTCTGCAATCGCGTTTCCTCCAATGCCAATAAACCCCTTGAACCCATCGGCCACCATCACCTCACAACAACTCCCCTGGGTTTCCACGAGAGCTATAATTGACATTAAGCTTAACCCAACTCACCGGGAGCCAATCCCAAAACACAAAAATGATTGTCTACAATGAGGGCAACTCAGTCATCAATCTCTTGAATGGCCACTAGGCACTAGCTCAGCTTGAATTCTAGATGACATTACCATTAATAACCTCTTCGTCACATGACTACACGTACGGTGGCACACTAGCGAGCTGCGTCACCGCTAGTAGCAAAAGAACGGCAACTGCAAGGCATACATCACGGGCTTTGGCATAGGCGTACAAGCAATGAATAACGATCCCCTCGTCATCGCGTGGCAAGGCATAATTGTTATATTTTACACTAATTTTTTTTATTATTATATTTTATTTGTTATCCAGATATTATTGTTTTTGTTGTTGAGGAAGCATTTATCAAATTGCTATGCTCCTAGATTCCAATTTATCCATTTTCAGCCGTCTTTTATGAATCCATGACAGGTGACTTTATTTTACAGGGTTATACGCTTATTAGTATACGAGAACTAAAGCGATAACGTATGATTTATTAACTTCAATAGAGCGATGCTTGGGAGGAGAACTAAGTTTTAAACTTTTATTTTAATTTACATAATTTAATAAATGACATTTATTATTTAAAGAGATAAAATAAAATATCAAATATGGATAAATTAATAAATAGGTGCAAAAGTTATGCTTCACAAACATTTTTTTCTTCAATAACATGCTTTGTTGATAACGTTTATGATTGAGATTAGACTTATTTTTTTCCCACAAAAATACTTTGCAAGCAACCTTAGGATGGTTAAGGTTGAAATGTATCGAGTATTTACAATGAGCAAAATGCACAAGTGTGTGAACCGTTGATAATTTATTGGACAGTTTGAATGATAGTGATTGAAATACTTTATTTTTTACTTCAAAGTCTTTGAAAGTAAAATTGTGAAATTTCAATTCAAACCCTACAGTAACAATTAACTTTTTATGGATAGTAACATTTTAGTGAAAATTGTAATTAGTTATATAATTAATTGCTATTAAGGCTTAGACCACTCTTGAAGCTGAAAATGTTGCAGGCATGTTTACCGGTTATCACTGTCTCAAAGTCGGCGACCATCGCTCTTACCACCCCCCAAAACCAATCCACCCTTCTTGTCCCCCAACAACACCCGTAAACAGTATCACTGACATCATCACTATCAACAACAACACATCATTGCTTGCCTGCGTTAAAGATGTGATTAAACGTTTAAATTTTAGGAAGTACACTAGTAAATTTGTTTTGTTGTCTAGTCCCTCAACTTTTTAAACTTTTTTACTTTTTAACGTGGACCAATTTGCTCCGAATAACACCCGGATCATGTTAGCAACAGCACCTTAGGATGCTTACAATTTCTAACTTTGCTACTGATAGTTAGGTAAACTGCTGCTTGGTTCCAGAATCGAAGACAAAACAATGCAGAACTTAATTTCCTTGTACATGCTACTATCTAATGACTTGCAAAAATGGGTTTAGTTAAACAAATGATCATTCATTACTTTAATCGTCCTTTAACTTCCCCATCGAACGTAACAATAACACACGTCAAATACCTACTCGACACGAATAATTTTTGTACACCAATAAGTTTTCTACAAAATCACTCACAAAGCCAACATACAAACATAACTTGGTTGAGGTAGTTTGGTAGTTGTTTATCAAAGTCTGATATTCAAGTTTTATGAAGAAAACAAATACTAAGCGAGAGTTTTAGGTCTTTTTTTTTAATTTTTTATAAACTACACCCAAAAAATCTGAACACTTCAATACTTAAATATAGTCGACTGGCTCATCCTTACCGCAAACAACAAACGTCACTTGGTTGTTAGAGGAGTATATTATAAATATATAATGATCAAACCTCTGTATATCTATACATATGCATATATATGAATATATCTCTTTGGTACCTATATTTTTACAAGAATATCAATATTTCTTTATATTTTAACAATTATGATTTATTTTAAATTTAATAGAGATACATAGTTAATTCTTTTAACTATAAATAATATAAGATACCAATATCTTTTAATTTAATGGGGTATCAAAATAATTCATATACACACACGTATGTACCGTCTATCTTCAATTTACAAGCAGCACATAGAACGTTGAATCAACGAACGAGTTGAACTTACAAGGTTTGGTAACAAGGAAAGTCCACAGAAATAACAAAACCCACAATTGCAAGCAATTACACTTCCCTAACGACCCATTCCTCTCCTTTCTATATATACACACAGCAACAATTATATCATATTATCATATAATTATATTTCTTTCTTATTTGGAGAAAGAAAACCAAATTAAGAATGTCGTCTGTTAGACAAAGACCTCCGCCCACCACCAGCGAACCATCCAAATCAACATTATTCACATCTGATGTCGCCGTAACCGCCTCATCCCAGCCGGAAACGACCATCAGCACCGCCCCAGCAGCACCGCAACCGTCCCTCTCCCGGCGAGCACTGTCCCAAAGCCTAACGAGCACCGCCAACCTGGCGAACCTGCTCCCCACGGGGACCCTGCTGGCGTTCCAGATGCTGACTCCCGACTTCACCAACAACGGCGCCTGCGACTCCGCCACCCGTCCCCTCACCGCCATCCTCCTCGCCCTCCTCGGCGCCTGGTCCTTCCTCGCCTGCTTCACCGACTCCGTGGCGTCCGACGGCAAAGTGTACTACGGAATCGCGACCTTCAGGGGACTGTGGCTCTTGGACTACCCGGATCCGTGCGGGTCGGGTCTTGCAGACTTGAGGAAGTACCGGGTGAGGCCCATTGACTGGGTGCACGGCGTGCTTTCCGTGCTGGTGTTCAGTGGCGTGGCGCTGAGGGACAAGAACGTGGTGAATTGCTTTTACCCGAACCCGGAGGTTCAAACTCGGGAGGTGCTCGATATTGTTCCTCTTGGTATTGCTTTCATCTCCTCTTTGCTCTTTGTCGTTTTCCCCACTACTAGGCATGGGATTGGCTACCCTGTTACACCTGCCAACGCTAAGTAAATTGAATATGTCTCTACACACTCTCTATTTTCCCTCACATGTTATAATAAAATGAATATGTAGTAATTATCCGTGGTAATTTCTTCTTTCTACGTGGCAAAAATAATTTGTTCCTAGCTAGTTATCAACGTTAATTTAATAATTGATTCAAGTGCAATTAGGTGGACTTGAGATTAGTAATTTTGATCATAATTTATCTGCCATTGTTTATCAAATTCCCATAATTGTAATTATATTTATTGATTAGATAGTGTTATATACATGTACACCAATCTTAATATAAACATTAAAGTGGTGTATAAATAGCATTGAATTTAGTTAAAGATGAGTTTGTTTATTAGACTCCAATAGATGCCGCGTTGGCTGTCGCCTATATATAAATTAATAGGTTATGCCTTTTCTTATGGGGTAGGTTCTTCAATTAGCTGACTTGGAGGAATCAATTTGTGACAGATTACAGTAATGATTGGTTTTAAAGGACAGCACCTAGCTTCAAATCAATTATTTACTTGTCTTACTTGATATAGTACAGGGAGGGTAGCATGGTTTTGGGTATGGATATTCCTTCGTTAAGCGGTTTCTACTTAACCAAATTGATGATGCTTCTACGAATAGATTCATTATGCTTTGACGCAAGTTCATATCATTTGCTACCTATTCCAATCTTTAACGTTACCCTGGGACTTAACTACACTACTATGCGTTATGAGTGATTTCGGGTACTTCAACTAACTCAAACGGATGAAGTACGTTACGATTTCAAAAAATTAAATTGAAACTGTAGACTTGGGCTTCATCCTCAGACTCGGCGATGTGATTAGCCATGCATGAAGCAGCAGCATGTGTTTTCTTTTTGGTGAACAGGAGAGATGAAAAGGAAAGAAAAAAAACGACGTATCCCAATGTGTTGGTTTCCAAATCCAAAAATGCTCAATGTACACCCAAAAAGGATATACCCGTACATACACTCATCTTTTATACGGTTTTATACGTAATTAATGATGATTATATGTAAAACGTATAATTATACACAACGCGCGCCCAACCCCGAACCCCGTTCTCGTTATCGTTTTCGCTTATCATTTTCAACCTCTCATCCTCTCATCTTCAACCCTTGTTCTGTTATGTTCATTGTTGTCATCCTCGTCATCCTCTCATCCTCTCATCATCATCATCCTTCTCATCCTCCTCATCTTCATCCTCTTATCATGTCAAATTTGATTAAAATGAAATTAAATGATAAAATGCTGGTTTTCTTTTTAAAATAGATGAAATCTATCTTTAACAATGGTGGTAAGGGTCTATGTTACAGAATATGAAATCTGAATAGAGTGCACAATGTAATATTGCAGATTATGATATCAGATTTTTAGTGCACAAACATTATATGAATATGTGCACAAACATTATATGCCCTTGTACACAAACATTTAGCACTTGTTCACAGCACTGTGATTTTATTCAAACATATCAGATTTTAGTGCAGAATCTGATATATGTGATTTTATATGAGTACGGGAGTGAAGAGGGGGATGAGAGATGGCAATGATGAGAGTGAAGAAAGAACGAAAGATGATGGTGATGAGAGATGAGAGTGACGAGAGAGAAGAGATAGAAAATAGAAGGAAGTGGAAGCGGGAAGGTTTTCTGATGTGCGTGAGTTCACTCGCATATGGCTGAGAGTGGGAGAGAAAGTGGACGAGGCAGTTATTTAAGAGGCCCACCGTATTATAATACGAGTGTATGTATGATGTATTATTTTGGGGTGTACATGTAGCATCACTGTCCCAAATCCCTTCATGGTCAGCATCAGCAGATACAACCGCTTATATTATTGTTTTTGGTCCAAAAAATAATATCCCCTATTTT
The DNA here is from genome assembly GCA_003254905.1 of Nissolia schottii. Classification (NCBI taxonomy): domain Eukaryota; kingdom Viridiplantae; phylum Streptophyta; class Magnoliopsida; order Fabales; family Fabaceae; genus Nissolia; species Nissolia schottii. The sequence goes on from QANU01029220.1 coordinate 937,194, forward strand.
CTTGGGGGTGAATTTGTGTCAAATAGTACCAATGAGACTTGGACAGAAAAATGGGCTAGAACTAAGCCCATGTTGCTTTACAAGAATATCAAATAAAAAGGAAGAAGAAACCCAATTACAGATGTATAACCCTACCTATATAATGGGGTAAAACCCACCCCACCACGTTGTGATCCCTAATTTAATTCAGTTAATTTTTTTCCTTTTCTAAATTCAAGTTCTCGGTAAGTTTTGATATTTTTAAATAATTATTAAGTTTAATAATTCCCTAAGTCTAGCTAGCTTTAAAAAACTAAATTTAAAATATTGTGAAAGAAGTTTATCAAAAGGTTAACCAATTCTAGAACTTCATAAAATAAAAATGATATCAACGTCACACCAAAAAGAATAATCACCGTAAACAGTGGGAAAAACAAAACAAAAAATAAGAATAAGGAAAGAAAAATATTATGAAACATTTAAGGGAGTGAATCAACTAATTTCCACTGTAGTGGCGAAAACTTTTTGTTAGAAGCCGCGAACCAGTTGTTAGCGACGACGGTGAACTGGATCTCAGAAGTGCCGATGGCGAACTGGTTCTCATCAGTGGTGGTGAAAGTAGAGAGTGAGATAGCAGCAAGTTGTGTTTTGAAGGAAGGAAAAGAGAATAACAAACCAACAAAAAATCATAATAAAAGAAGCAAGTGAGAGAAAAATGGAGGAAAGAGAGAAGGTAGGAATGGGGAGAGGAATGCAGCTAGGGTAAAATGTAAGTGAAAAGTAAAAGACTAAAAGATAATGATCAGGTTGGTTTTAAAAATTAAATTTAAGAAGCATTAAAACTGTTAAAAGTATAAAATATGCACCCATGGTGTGTTAATCACAATGGCATGGTGGCTAACTAGCTAAGGATTACAAAGTGCACGAGGTTCGACTCTTAATTTTAGTAGTTAAGCACATATTTTACAAAATGTGTGATAGCCTGATTTTCTTTTTAAATAGGTTAAGCAGAGAAGTTAGAGATTAATTACTCTACGAGTAAAACAATTTCACACGCTTGTCCAACAAGAATCAATAAAATTGCCATTTTATGTATCGAGTTCTGCTTCACGTACACCATACATACACCTCGTACTTATATACATAAAGTTTGTATTTTAACTCATGTAATGTTTGTGCACTTAATTAAGTATAGTTGAGAGTATCATTTACAAGTTTGTAATGTTTGTACACTCGTGAGAATAAAGTTTGTGCATTATTAATGGTGTATGTATGAGTGTATGAAATCGGGTGTACATGTAGCATTTTTGTTTATGTAGCTGACCAACATGATATGACAATTTTCATGGACAATTTATTTATTGCATTTATTGTGTTATCTATTTCTTGACTGATCAGAGAGTAAGAGAAAATGTTTTCAGAGTTGCGTTACATTGCTAATAACAGTGGTCATTTGCTCACGTTGACACAAATGTGAATCTAATTTGTAGGGACAGGAAGGTAAACAATTTATATATAAGACAATCAAATTTGACATGTACATATTATTATTATACATATAAAATAACATAAATACAAATAAAGAACGTGCATGAACCCACTATGATCTTGAGCCTGATTAATCTAAACTAGTGCACTCCTTTTAAAGAACTGCACACCGTAGTAATTATTCCTACATCTCTTTATGGTCACCAAATCCTCTATATGACTATAAAGTAAAAGCTAATCCCCGAAAGAAAAAACTAAAGATTTATGTTCCGCATAGCAGGGCTATTACAAAACGAAGCCAACAAATATATAATTAACATGAACATTTACCCAAATGGTAAAAAAAATAAAATGCATTCTTTCACTAAACCAAAAGGTCTTGTTTAAAAGTGGGAGGACAAGGTTTTTCTTTCTCAATTTTTTTGCTTGGTGGATGAGAAGTCGAATAGTTAGAGGAAGAAGATTGGTATTCTGGAGAATGACGAGGGAATTCAGAGAGCATTTGAACCACTTCCCTCATGGTGGGTCTCTCCACACTGTTCTCTTCTAAGCACAACATTGCAATGAAGAGCATGTGCATGGCCTCTTCCTTTGGCACTAAAGTGAGCCTCACATCAACAATGTTCATGACCTCTTCTTTGCGGCCATTTGTTGCCTTCTTGCACCATTGCACTAGATCCACTCCTTCCCCAAAATCCCCCACCGGTTTCCTTCCCGTTAGAAGCTCTAACAGAACAACGCCAAAACTATAGACATCACTCTTTTCATCCACCCTCAACGTGTAAGCATATTCTGCAATTCAACATCAACCAAATTATTTATTAATCAATTGATTAATAATAATAACAAATCATCTCAACATACAATTTTTAATATAATAACCATGTAGAAAAACAGAGTTTCATGATAATCAAACATGTTGCGTACTTAAGTTAACACAATATTTTATATATATATATATATATATATATATTCTATTTTTTAGACAAATTCTATAGATAATTAATACAAGTAGATTTTTTAGCTCATTTTACTCTCTTATCATTGATTACTAAATAATTTTAATAAAATTTACATTCTAAATTAATTAATAATAAATAATAAATGAGTGACACACTATCTTGTTCAAAATAAGTAGAAATATTTGTTTTTCCTCGATCAAATGGTCCAAGAGAAATTAAGGCAAGTTGCAACGGGGGAAGCCCAAAGATCGAAGAAAGAAAGGGGTGAGGGGGTGGTGTGAAGTGTCAGGATTGACCTCTGACATGGTCTAGAGATTGTGAAGGGAAAGGAAAGGGGAGAGTGAGAGATGGTCCCAGGCACAGGCAGGCACGCAGGCAGCGATGTGGTGATGTGAATGTGAGTGAGGGTCGTCGCTGGCGTGGCTGCCACTGCGCACACTGATGGTCTGTCTCAGTCCCACAGACACAGCCCCCAGAACTGCAGTCAATTCATTGTGTTCCAGAAAACAAATCCTCTCTTCTCACGTTTCTCAATAAAATTCCATGCATTATTCATCATCCTCCTCCTCCCATTAACCACACCTATTCAATCTTCTCTTTTGCATCCTTCCCCACTGTTTTTATTAATTTTTTTGTCAATCATAATTTCAATGACACTAGTTGATCATTCGAACTTATTTCCCTAATTCTCTTTCGGATTGTCATTATTGAAATGGAATGTATTATATGATACCTGGCTTTAATTATTGTTATTGGATCGCGTACCCAAAACTTAAGGGATTCTTATTATTTTAATCAAAGTCTTTAGTTTGTACTTGATTTGATTTCCCTAGCGTGTGCCTGTCTGTCCTACCCCATACAATCATGAGATTCCCCAGACCCCAAATTGTTTAAAATCCATCACTCTTAAACCGTTAGATCCACTACGTTTGACATCAACGGTCACAATTCATTTTGAAAAGCACTGTGATGGGCCATCTGTTTGATTGGACATGTTGCCAAAATCACGGTTGTGATCCTATCACAATGACCAGCATATTTTAACCGGGCAAACACCTTAACTAACTTAACTACCAAAGTAACTACCCAACAACAAACCTCTACTACGTACTATAATACTACACTATTAGCATTGTATACTGCACTTGTTGACGCTACTAAGTACTCCCTTTATTCCTTCTTATGATTTGTACCGTTAAATTTAGTAAATTTAGCAGTACATTATTAAATCAATATATCTAGTGACATGTACAATCAAACATATTCATAGTTAGCATTATCTTAATTAATTAAAGAAAGAAATCTATTATTTATATTCATTTGATAAAAAGTATTACATCAACTCACATTTTATACACTACTATATGAAATTTAAATGAATGGTAAGTTTTGTTGATATTCCATTTAAGAGTAGGTGAGACGCAAGTCAACACGAATTCTCGCACCAAACAAATACGCACAATACAACTCTCGGTAAAATCAGCAAGGTGCAGTTCAAGTGTTTGATAAAATTACCAGTATTAGAAGCAAGAAAGAAGCTAAATAACAAGGGGATGAAGAAGATACATACCGGGTGCAATGTAGCCGTAGGAGCCAGCAATGGAAGACATGTACTCCGACGCCCCACCATCGAGCAAGAACTTGGCGAGTCCAAAATCCGCCACGTGTGCTTCGAAGTTGGAATTCAACAGAATGTTGTTAGACTTAACATCTCTGTGAACAATCAACGGCGAGCAATCGTGGTGAAGGTAGCAGAGGCCTTTGGCGGAATCGATGGAAATCTTGTACCTCAAGTTCCAGCTCAAGAAGGCGCCCTTTTTCCCGTGCAATGCTTCGCCTAAGCTCCCGTTCCTCATGTACTCGTACACCAACAGATTCGTCTCCTTGTTGGAGCAGAACGCCAGTAGCCTCACTATGTTTCTGTGCCTTATGTTCCCCAGCGTTTGAATTTCAGCTCTGAAGCCATGATCGTGACTATTTGCACCGAATCCTAACAGTTTCTTAACCGCAACTTCAACCCCGCTCGGCATTTTGCCATGGTAAACGATTCCGGCGCCTCCTTTGCCAATCACGTTCCCGTCCTTCACGCATTCGAGGATGTCCGAAACTGTGAACTCCAGCTTATGGAACGCGGTCATCTTCCACGAACCGGGCCCGTTCTTCTTGAACGACTTGGCCTTGATTATGGCCGCAACGGCGAACACCAATGAGCATACCAACAGGCCGAGGGCGAATATCAGCTTGAAATCCGCGGGGCTCCTTCTCGATTGCGACGCGATTCTGGTCAAGTTGCAAGGGTTGTTCAAGAGAGAGCCGCAGAGCTGAGGGTTGCCGGCGAAAGACGAGGCGTTGAAGAAGGCGAATTGCCCCGATTCGGGCAGTTTGCCGGAGAATTCGTTGAAGGAGAAGTCGGCGATGGTGAGGCTCTTCATTGTACCGATCGATTTCGGGATGGTTTGGTTCAAATGGTTCCTTGACAGGTTCAGGTAGTTCAGAATGTGGATGTTGGAAATCAGGGGAGGGATGGAGCCAGAGAGATTGTTCTGGCTCATGTCAAGGAAGGTAAGGTGTACACAGTTCCCAATCTCAGGCGGAATTTCGCCGGACAACGAGTTCCGGCTTAGGTCAAGCTTCAGCACTTGATTGAGCCCTCCGACTGAAGGTGGAATCGGACCGGAGAATTGGTTCCCGCTAAGGAGAAGGATCTGAATGGAAGAGAAATTTGAGAGCGAGTTGGGCAGTGAACCAGAGAAGGCGTTGTTGGACAAATCAAGCTGTGCTAAACTAACAGGCTGAGAGGAACTGTTCACATTCTCCGGCAGAGTCCCGGACAAGTAGTTGTTCTGCAATTCCGCCAAGTTCAGCTTCGGAAGGTAAAGGAAGCCGTTGGGAATGGTGCCGTTGAGGTAATTCTGCCCTAGCCTCACTCTCGTGAGGCTGTAACACGTTCCCAACCCATCAGGTATGGGCCCGAAGAGGAAATTGTTGAAGAGAATCAGGATCCTGAGCTGGCTCGCAGAGCAGAGGTGAGGCGGAATCGCACCGGTGAGCTTGTTGGAGGACAAATCGAGGACCGTGAGCTTCCCGCTCAGTCCGAGGCTGCGTGGAATTTCTCCGGTGAAGTTGTTCATCCAAAGCCCCAAGGTGTCCAAATCGGGAAATTCGGCAATGTAGTCAGGTATGGAGCCATGCAGCCTGTTGAGGAAGAGGTTGAAGAGGCCGAGCCGCTTGAGGTTGGCGAATTCCGGCGGAATCTCGCCGGTGAGCGAGTTTCTCGAGAGATCAAGGTTGAATAAGTTTGTCAAATTTCCGAGCTGTTTCGGTATGAAACCGGAGAGTTGGTTGAAGTGAAGGTAGAGAGTGTCCAGTTCCCTCAAGTTCCCTAACTCCCTCGGAATTGTTCCGTCCAAGTCACAGCTTGAGAGATCCATGTGAACCAGGTTCACCAATTTTCCAAGCTCCGACGGAATTCCACCTTCGAAGGAGTTGTAATAGCCCAAGTAAATCTCCCTCAGGTTCGTTAAGTTCCCCAACTCCACAGGTATCCTCCCGCGAAGATCGTTTCCGGCGAGGGAAAGATATTCCAGGCCGGATAAACTTCCGTACCTCGCCGGAATTTCGCCGTAGAAGTAGTTCCCGCCGAGATCCAAGTACTTCAGCATCTTCAAATTGAGAATCCCCGTGGGGAGCAGGGAAGTGAAGTTGTTGTTGTAAGCGTCGAGAAGTTGCAAGTTGGCGGCGGCGTTGTTCCAGTCCAAGTGGCCGCTGAACTGGTTGTTGGAGATGTTGAGGAATTGGAGTGCGGTCAAGTTGGTGATGCCCTCGACGGTGCCGGTTAGGTTGTTTCCGGCGAGGGAGAGGCGGGTGAGTCGTTCGAGTTTCGAAATTGAAGGGGAAACAGAGCCGTAGAGGTTCAAATCCGCCAAGTCCACGGAGACGACTCGACCGTTGCGGCACTGGATTCCGGTCCACGAACAAACCGAACTGAAATTGGAGGGGCTCCACGTGTCTAGGGCTGGGTTTGGGAACTGAAATCCTTCCTTGAGCGAAACTAGGGCGTGGAAATCGCTGAGTAGGGATGAAGAAGAAACAGAGCAACACAGAAGAGAAAACAGAGTGAGAACAATGAGGGACAAGGGGACCATGGTTTCCTTTCTGGTTTTGGAGTGTGTGTGTTTGTTTTAGGAAGTTTGGGTTTGGAAGTAGTAGTGGAAGGTTTTAAGCGCTTTGGGGACGTGAGATTTTCGGCAAAAAGGAAGAAGAACAAAAGTGAGTGGAATCTGGGAAGCTTCAACTGTGTGAGGGCTTATGGAATTAAACATCGTCATACAGAGATAGAGAGAGAGAGAGAGGCTTGAAATACAAGGAAGAAGGTAAGCCCTCCTTTTCTTCTCTCCCCCTTTCTCTTTTCCTTTCTTTTGCTATCTTTTGTGTTAGAGCGGAGAACGAGAAGAAGATGAAATTTTCTTTCTCCCAGAAAATGTTTTGCTTGTTATCCGTATTTGCTTTAAGGTTTTGCTAGGGAAAAAGCTCAGGCAGAGGAAACAGAAAAGGAAAGAAAAGAGAGAAGAGGGTGGTTTCTGAAATATTGTTTAGTGGTGTGAGTGAAACAAACAAATGAATTTTTTTCTCTTAAAGAACAAAAATAAAAAGGCCGTTGGATAACAGAAATTTAAAGTCTTAGATTAGGGCAAAGGGCAAAAAACAAAGTAAAGTTTGATGCTCTCTTTGCTTTCTTTCTTTATTTCCTCGATCGTATGACAAAAATGCCCTTTAGCTTTAATCAAAGAACGCCTCTTTTAATCTTTATTGCTTTCAAGGAGTTATGAGAGAGGTGATGGAATTGCACTTTCACTGATTCAAAATGACTGAATTGCCCGTACACTTGAGTATGTTAAATAAATGACAACCATCCCACCTTACCTTATACCATTCTATGAATCTCAATTTTTTTTTATATATATTTTCATGATAGAAAAAAACAAAAAAATGGAAAGTAAGTACTGCAGTAAGTAAGTGGTTGCCACTGTTGCACAGACTGCCCTACCATAAACTCCTAATTAACCTTTGGATGGTTTTCATGCAAAGGAAAAAAAAATAAAATTATGAGAGAGTCTTATCAATTTACATATTAATTTATATATTATCTTTTCAGCTCGAAAGGAAAATGAGAGATGCCTATCCTTCCCACTTTGGACCCATAGCCTCTGCCTATGGCTTATTTCTTTAGTACTCATACACATGCACATGCCTGTTAAGAAAAAAAATTACCCAATTCCTTCGAGGTAAGTGAATTTGAAGCAATGTATGGTCCTAGGTTATAATAGAATTGTTTCTTGCATTTACAACTTGGAGCTATTGTACTGCTTTACTATATATGCTGTATATTTAGCTTTATATCTTATAAATGATAGCTGAAAAATGGTAAAAGGCAGAACCGCAGAAAGGAATGCCATATAATAGTAGTTATATTTGGGGTAACTTTGGCATTAACTATTAAACATCACATTGAGAGGGAAAGGATTTTCCGTGAGGAGTATGAGTATGACCTAGTTGATAATGGATGGAGGACCCATCAAAAAAGTGTATTATGATATTTATATGATAATTATCATCGTTTTCTATTGTCATGCTGTCAGCATCAGATGTGTCAATTTTCAATTGGTTGAGGGCAATAAATGAATCTGAGAGCTACTTTGCATGATGCCATTGTGTTACTTACTTTGATGTCTAGAAGCTGGTATGGTCATCAATACATATACACAGATGATTAAGTTCCCCTTCCCAAGCAAAGGAAGGGTAATGTTATGTCCTATCATTACAGTAGTAGTAGGAGTATCATATATATATATATATATATATATATATTGGATCAATTTTTTACCTATCTTTTGTAATTTACAAACTCGAAATTCGGAACATGTGCCTGCAACAAGGCAGAGGTTGTAAGAAGTAAAAAAGATGATGATTATTAATGAATCATGACTATGTTTGTTTGAATGATTCAATTGATAATAGTATGTTTCCAGATAGATTGCATGGAAGAAAGGAACCAGCAGCAGAAGCTTTTCTTTATAGCAGCTTCAACTTTATTCTTTCTTCTTCTTTGCCCTACAGGGCAGGGACCAACTATCTATGAAATGGGGCATTTCATTTGATTTATGAATGAGCTCTGCCTTTGCTTTGCTTTAATAAAAATAATAATACATAGGAGATGGGACAGTCTTAAAGAGAGGGCTGAAAAGTTAAAGTGGAGATAATCTTCCTTTGATCTTCCACTAGTTCAAAAAAGAAAAGCAAAAGAAGAAGAAAAAAAATATAATATACTATAGTGAAAGAAATACAATACCGACTCTTTTCTCCCTTCTCACATGGAAAAGAGTGCTGTTGTATTTTAACTTGAATTCACTCGCAGCCTCTTTCTCCCTCAAAAGGAAACTCCATGACCCCTCATGTCATGGGAAAGAGTGCTCTTGTTTCAACATGCACCAATATCTCTCTCTCTTATCTGGATAGATGTTTTTGTAATTAAAATGCTTGTCTAAAAAAAATTCTTTGGTGTCATTTTAAAGTGTCATAATAAATAATTAAAATATCATTTACTTGTCATATTTTACATATTACTCTATAACTACGTAAGAAGTTTTAGTTTGGTTCCACCAACATATGATGAGTAAGTTGCTCTTCCGACGTGTCTCCATCAGCCTTAGTGACGGCCAGGTCTGTGGCCCTTTTGAAGAGTCACTGTCTTTGGTGGCAATGGATCTCTCATTGCCTAAGCTAAAAAGGCCCTTATTATTGTGGGCACTTTGTTACTTGGAGTTTAGCTTAGTGATCTTATTCATCATTCATATTGGATGATCCATGTCCACTCTCAATGTTTAGCTACATTCCAAGAAAGAACAACGATCTTAAACCGCACTTAATCTTCCAAGCCCCCGTCATATTTAGCCACTTGACACCACTTTCAAATTTATTACATTATCAAAGAAAATAATTAGAGACCAAATAGTTAAAGGATAACTATAAACTAAAATAGGAAACGAATTGATTGGCGATCCTAGGGTTTTTCCAATGAAAAGACGATACATCGTTGTCAATTATGTTTTGTATTATATAACTAATCTTTCATTAGTCTCGACTAAACGTTTTGGATTTGGTATATATTTTGAGATAATGGTAGTATTATCCAACTGTGAGATTTGTTCTAAATTGCATAGCAGGGGTTCCTATTACACATAAATAATGTAGATTACAAATTTTTGTTTTGTTTTGTTTTGTTCTGTTCTGTTCCTCAGAAACATTACTCTGCAGTGTGAATAGAAATTACTAGAGCAGAAGAAAACTTAGAAAGGCGAAAGAGGCCGGGGGGGGGGGGGAATAGGAAGAACATGCTTTTCTATCTCAGCATGAGCTGCATCTCCCAAAAGGAGAGAGAATTAGGTTCTGTGTCTTTTCTGTAAAAGAGTCAGAGCAGAAGCTGCTAGGAATGTCAATTTATGATGATTCCATGGCATGCCATCACATATCTGAAGTGAAACAGCATCAAGAATCTCCCATTAATACCCAAAAAAAAAATACTCAACCAATTGTCAACTTAACCTATAGTCTGCAGTTAACTAGAGACATTTTAGTTAGATTCTGAAAATCATATAGTCACATGCAGGAGAAATTCTCACGTGCTCCCATAGCAACAAATCTATTTATTTGCTGACCAATGGTCGTGTGACACGTCAAAACATGATATGTCACATGATCATTGCATCAAAATAAATAAGATGTATCGCGTGATCAATTGAAAGGCTTGCTATATAGGAGCATGCGATTGAAGAATTTCTCCACATGTGGTATCTGTTTCCACAAATCATGTCCATATGCAACTGAATTGTACTGAAGTCGCTGAGAAAAATGTGACAATTGAAGCAAAGGAAGAAGTCATAGTACCATGAGTGCATGTCCTAATTTTGAGGGTCATGCAAGGAAGGATCGCAGGGCAAAGATTTTGCCTTGCACAAGAAGGATGAGATTGATGTACAATATGGGTCAGCAAATGTGCCCTGATAGTACTTATGTGCTATGTGGCATGTCAAAGTTTCTCAATCAGAAATCATGCACCGTTTACTTTAAGAAATCACGCATGACTGCGTTGCGTGTAAAGAACACGGTCCAATCACTGGGAAACACAGTGCATCATGCCACTGAAGCCTGTGGAGTCCATTATTCATAAGAAACGAACCAAGTTCTCACATGCCTGTAGTCCTGTACAATTTGGTTTATTGATTTCTTGTAAGATAGCGATTGGTTCCAATGACAGAAACACAAAAATTGTACTTTTTGAAAAATATTTTGAGTAGAGATAATTTTTAAATTAATTTTTATGCTTCTAAAAGAGAGAAATATGTATTTTGAAAATGATTTTAAAATTTAATTGATGTACATCCATTAAGAATCGGTGAAAAATAATCGGTAATGTCGTTTGAGAAGGGGGAAAAGGTGGAGAAAGCCGTGTAAGCATCTTGATCTTCAACTTATGTTCTCTTGTAGCATTTTCATTTTTAAGATGGGATTTGCAACAAGGTATTCTCTTATAGGACTCTCACAGCGTATATTCATTTTAATATAATTTAATATGGCAGGTTTTAAGTGATTAACTATTAGGATGTCTCATAAACAACTTTAGTAAAATAAATAAATAAATATACATGATGACGTTTAAAATTGACAATGAATAAGTAAGAGACTGTCGAATTAGTTTATTGCTTTTTATTGGCCAGTGTATTGACAATAAACTCGTGAAATTGTTTATATTCCATTCCAAATCCTCCTCGCCATTATTATATATAATTGAGTAAAATAGCATCTCCTCTTTTAAGAGATGTCAAAATTACACTTTTCTTCACTTCATTTTAAAAACTTACACTTTCATTTTCTAATAAATGAAACTAAGCTACACTTTAATCTTTATTCGTATTTTTTAATCAAGATATCATTCCCAAATAGGTATATACATTAAAACTTTTTTTAACAAAATGAAAACTATGACTAATAGTAATATAAATATAATGCATGTGGATTGCATTTATAATTTATTAACATTAAATTTGATATATTATTTGTAATTTGTAAGTGTTGTTAAGCTTATTTATAAATGAAATTACTTTCTTTCTCCTAAAAAAAATATTGCAAGCTTTTTCCTGTTTTTGCTTATGCTTTATCTGTTAGTTAGTCTTTTTATTAATTACTCCTTCTGTCTAGTTTTAATTGTCATTTTTGACAAAGAAACACAAATTAAGAAAATAAATAATTTGTACTAACTTAAAAAGAATATCAAGTCTTTAGACTAAATTGCCTATAAGTGAAGTAGAATTTCAAGTTTTGAAAAATTGAAACCATAATTACTACAAAAAGTAAACGGTTCATGACAAATAAGGATAAAATCGAAAAAATATAATTAATACTTCCTTAATTTAAATAAATGACAACTAATTTTGGACAAAATTTTATTCTAAAACTGATAACTAAAACTGGACGAAGGGAGCACCAAATGGCCAAACTATCTTATTCAAACAATGTTCAAAATTAGGATTATATATTTATATAAGAGTCTTGCTACACGTATACCAAAAAATATACATTATACATACACCCTATACTTATATACATAAAGTTTGTGTTTTAATGTCTGCAATGTTTGTGCACTTAATTAAGTATAATTGAGAATATCGTTTATAAGTTTGTAATGTTTGTGCCCTCATGAGAATAAAGTTTGTGTATTATTAATGGTGTATGTATGGGTGTATAAAATTAGGTATACATATAGCATTTTTGTTTATATAAATGTTGGTTAAATTGGTGATAGGATTATTAACAAATAGAAATAATTTTTTTTCACACAGTGATCAGTTAAGCTTTTTACCTTGGGTGATTTTTTGACAACATATGATTAGACTAGATTTCCTTTTAATTTAACTAAACAAAGATTAGATGGCCCCATATATTGGAAGAAAATCTTAGAAAGAAAAAGAAGGAATATGAAAGGAATTTACATCATGGCCAAGACAGTGAGCAAAATGAGGATACCGGGACATCATAATTGCTCTCGTATTAAAGAGATCGGTGTTGGGATGGTAGGATCATAATTGCCCTTTGACTTGGAGGAAACACAATTGATGAAAGCCAAGCATAAGGGAATTTTTATTATTATTATTTTTTTAATAGTTAAATCTCTCAACTCATCTTAAATTTTTTCTTAATTATTAAATGAGATATTTTTATAGTTTATTTTAATTGTCGTTTTAGCTAATTTTTTTGTCCAAATTATACGTCATTCTCACTTCTCAAGGAAAAATTTATTATTATGTTTATAATTATACTCTTAATTTATTAACCTTGAAAATAGTAAATTCTAAATACTATCTCTATTCCTCTCTTCGTTATGAAACATTTTAATCAAGTTAAATATGAGTACTTTAATAAACTTACTCTTTAATTCACTTTTTATTTTAGATTTATTAATATACATCAATTTGGTTAAATTGACACTTAAAATAAATTAAAATGAGTAAAAATTAGATGTTTTTTAGAATTTTAAGAAATTGATGCATCTATATATTTTTACTTCATTTAATAATAGAATAAAGTTTAAGATAATGAGTTAAGAGACTCAAGCGTTATTCATTTTTGTATAAATAATGTCATTTAAGTAAGTATATTTACATAAAAGTTAGTAACATCCATAGAAGTGAATACATCTTAAATAAAGTTAAAAAAATTTATTTTAATGTAAATATACTTAAAAAAGACATGTTAAACTTGTGTCTACCTAATATACTTTGGCATTACGTGTTCACGCCTGCATCCTTTGAACATTACCTCTGGAAATTAATTGCCCCAAAGTCCTTTTCTTATAAAAGATGGATGAGCTTGTGGTGTGTTCCCTTGGAGGACAAAGGAAGCATCTTTGGAAGGTGGTTCTTGGTCCTCATAAGAATTCTTATGCATAATACACCATCCGTTAGTAAAAGGGGTAAAAGAAACATTAAAATTAAAGAGGGGAAATTAAAAGGGAGCGAAAAAAGGAAAAGAGAAAAAGATAAATGTTTCCAAACACTTGTAAACAAAAGCAACGAATAAATCTGCTCCACCCATTTTTTGAAGTTAAAGGAAGAATTACGTCGCAGACCCCATCCCACCTTCCGTTACTGAAATCAGATTCTTCTTGAGGGAACTTATCTAGTATATATGATATTACTATTCTATATTACTCACAAGTTCACTTATTTACTTACGATAAATCTTTAATTTAGTCCATATTATTTTTTAACTCAGATAATTTTATTCATTTTAATTTTTTTGTCAATTTAATTTTTGTTATTTTTTAAATAGATCAATTTCGTCATGTTTAATTTTTTTGGGCAAAATTATAAATATTAGACAAGTTATTTCTTTTATTTATCTCTTATATTGAGATAACTGATTTAGAGCATAATGAAAACATGACATGTTTAAGGCCAACATTACATCCTCCATGTCAAAAACGACGTTATTTTACACAATTAATAACACATCACCTTTAATAGAAACGATGTCGTTTCATTGCCTATATTCACAAAATGTGTGTTCACAATGAGAAATAGACATACATTGATGGACGTATGTATGCAAAAGATAAAAATAGGCCGTTTCAGTACATTGCAAAGTAGACAAGTTTTTATTAAAATTGATGGATTTAAAAAGTAACAGGGACTAAAGTGGCCAAAAAAAGTGTTAAGAGTGATGAAATTGATCAATTTAAAAAATAGCAATGACTAAATTGACCAAAAATTTTAAGAGATATAAAATTGTCCCAATTAAAATACAACATAGACAAAACAATAGATTTTTCCAATTTATAATATGAAGTGGTACTTAAAATAAGTCTTACATTTTTTTTAAAAAAAAGTTTAGGTGACTTTAATATTGGTCATGCCACCAAAGTTAAGATATGTTCACAAATTTCTTGAGCGCTTACCAAAATGTTTACAAAGTAGAGATTGTTTACTAAAGTGATTCTCACGTTGACAACAAAAATCGAACTCACATTTTTTTGAAATACAAGTCATTTTCTTATTGACGGGGCCAAGTTGCCAACCATCTTTGGCATAAGTCTTTTTAGGTCTCGCGTAATAAAAAGACAAAAATATCCATTTGATATTACTTGTTATACACTAATATTTAATCATGCATTTGTACATAATTAAAACAGTTAAGCCTTACAATATCACATATTTTAATACATAATAATTAAATTTGTTTTAATTTTTTAAAAGAGAGCACTTAATTTTGTTTTGTGTAGCAGAAAAAAAAAAACTAAGGGCACACGTTCCAAAGTGTGATAGAAAGGAGAGAGGGAGAGGGAGAGAGAGCAGTGAGTAGTTGTTCTCATGCACACAATCACTCTGTAATCATACAAAACTCCAACACCAACACCAACCTGCATGCACGAATCACGCCTTTACCGTTCCCTGCAGGGTTTTGAAAGATACAGTTTGCACAGATAGATGGCGTGATATTACTGTCATGAACCAAACCTGTGTGTTAGTGTACGATTCTCTGATTCTATATTGTGAGGTGAGGACGCTGAGACACTGCTGAGTCAAGTTTCTGCACACTTGCTGCCACTGTGTGTGTGTGTGTGAGAGAGAGAGAGCTTTGATTTTGTTTTTCTTAGTATTGGAAGGCTGCAACAACTTTAATTAGACCATTCACCCTTCAAATTAATACTAGTTTTAAATTTGATTAACATTTTAATCTTTTCTTGTGCAAATTATTATTATTATTATTATGTTTGATATATTTTAAAACATATAATGGAAGTGTTTGGTCCACAAAATTTGCCAACATTCATGTGAAGTTAAACTTGAGAATTTAATAATATTTTAATCTTATTTTGTGTTTGGCTCATGAAATAGAAAAATATTTTGTTGAATTTTTATGAATGAAAAAAAATCTCATTTTCTCTCATTTTTAATTTCTATGAGAATTAAATATTTTAAAATGTGAAAAGATTAAATTTTCCTCAAACATTATGTCGTTAACATTCATCACAATCATAGGGCCGACCATTGTCAGCCACCAAGCAATCATCGTCAGAAGTGTATTTACAAAAAATAAACCATTTTGAATAGTAAATGCATTTATGAAAAAAAATTTCTTAAGATGGTCTCAATAAGTTTAATTATTGGATGGTCTTAAAGTAGAGACTTAGATGCATTTGTGTCACATCTAATTATATCATTCTATAACCATACATTTTTTTTTTCTTCATTACCTCCATTGTTTCTTAATTAATTAATGACTGAATTTTTTTTAAGGAATTAAAGCAAATAATTAAGACTTTTAATTATGCCACAAGCCCACAAGGTTTTTGTTTTTAGTATTCTTACAGCAGAGAATTAAATTCCATCGCACAATCTTAAATAATCATAAAAAACAGCATTGTCTCAAAAGCTCAACTCCACAAACTCCAAAAGCTCAATAAGACAAAGATTGGGCATTAATTGAACCAAAAAGCTCCTGAGAAATTTGTCACACACTGACCTCAAAACACATGCTATCAACAATTGAACCCTCATAATCAGCAAAAACTTTTGCTTCCTTGTTTGATAGTAGTATGCAAAATAATTTAAAATTTTGTATTATGCTTCAATCTTTTAAGAAGATCATGTATGGTTTTTCTTTATACTAGATTGAGTGCTTTTTGCAATTTCCTCAGAGGCCACACATACAATGCACGTAATTAAATAAAGTGATCAAATAGAAACTATCATCTTAAATACTGCAAATTTTTGTCTGGTTGACTAACTTATTCACTGTCTAAATTAAATATTCATGACCATTATATGTCTAAATTAAATATTCATGACCATTATATATAGTCAGCAAAATTTTCCCCTCTCACTCAGGAATCAGAATCCCCGCTCACGAGCAAGTCCACCTCTATATATTATTGCTATTAGAGGAATGTTGTGTACAGCACAAATGTGAATAACGACAAAAAATGAGTCTCACTATACTTATATTTTCTCCTTTTATAGTGAAACTTATATTTTTGTGAGAAAATTAATTATTATTGTCCACGTTTGTTTTATGCCAAGTAGCATTCTTATTGCTCTTAAACGTATATAGTTGAGTAAAATTCACAAGTAGAATCATCTGTGCTAAGAGTTAATTTGACAATTCAAATTAAATTGACATTATTAATCAAACTAGTTTTCCTTAATGCGCTTTCAATTAGTGTCCTACTACCACACCCATGTCACTTTCATCTTTTTAAGTTTATTTATAATTCAATATATCGAGACATATTTTATATGTAAATATATTAAGTTAGGAACGAACTTAAAAAAATTAAAAATAATTGAAAAAGGGAGTGAGTACTTTCTAAGCTTCATATTTGTGCAATGGAAATTACCTGAGATGGCCAATGATTCCACTAATTAATGAACCCATTCCACCATTAAAACCAGCATTATAATTTATTTTTAAAACATTATAGAAGTGCTTAAATTAATTATTAACACAAAAACATAATTACATAGACTCATAATCTCTTACGTCAACGTCAATCACTTCAAAAAAAGAAAATAATAATAATAATAATCTAGGTGAGAAGTGTTCCCCATATATGTCCCTCATCCTCACCCCACAAGACAAATCGTACTGTATTATCATATCTTCGAGAGTAAATAAGTAGAGTCACTTCATATGTGTATGATATAGTAGTGAGATACAGAGACACATATACAGTTATTATCGTGCAAAAGTAAACTCTATATTTTTATATCCTTCATTCATTATTTGATTGAGATGGATGGTTTCTGTTTCCTTCTTCTTGATGAAAAGTCTAGTTTGTAATAATTAAACAAAGTCAACTATTTTATTCATCTTCGAAAGTATGTTCTTGGCTTTTCATCATATTACCCTGTCAAATTTTCATCGAGACTCAATATTTAAATCAGAATTTATCATATATTCTTCTCCAAAACAGAATTTATCCAATCACATATACATATACTTTTGCAAGTGCTTTCTCTTTTTATTTCCTCCCATACGAGAAGAAGAATATTTTATGAGACTGGTGTGTTCACATGTTTGATACATTAAGGATACTAGCATACGAAAACACTCATTTAATACTTGTGTCTCATGTATTTGAAAATGTCTAAATTAAAAGTTTATGATTAACTGTGTTCAGATGTGTCCGACCATATCTAAAAGTTTTTAGAGCGTGATTGGGTTGTGGCCGAGCAATAAAATATTTTTAATTTCTAAATAATCTATAATAATGTGGACCTTTTAAAAAATAATAATTGTTGACATAGTAAACTATCTAAAATATTCCATATATTTTTAAAAAGTGTTTGTAAAGCATTGAAAATTAGTAATTTGACATTAATAAAAGTGTTAAGATATTATTATAAATCTTGAATTATATATATATATATA